>WBMZ01014904.1:0-36118 GCA_013400975.1 Atrichornis clamosus
CACAGAATCTTGGAATAAATTGTGGTGGAAGAGCACTGTGAGATCATCGAGTCCAACCTGTGACCCATAACCACCATGGCAACCAGAGTGACCAGAGGGACCCTCTGCTAGCCATGGGCTGAGACAGGGGCCTTGTCATTGAGTGCCACATCAAGTCGTTCCTAAAATACCTCCCACACTGGTGACTCCTCCACCCCTCTGTGCAGCCCATTCCCATATCTAATCATCATTTCTGTGTAGAAATTCTTTCTGGTGTCCCATCTAAACTTCTACTGGTGCAACTACTGAGGGTCTCTGGGTGAATGGGCCAGCTGACCTTGCATGGTTGGGATGCTGAGGAAGGGAAATGGTACTTTTCATCTCCCACCTTCTTGCACTGTTTTGTGAGGACAGCACTTGCCTTAACTGGCCTTTCAGTTGATATCATTCCCTCAGTGTACCTGTATTTCTCTCTCCAGTACATACCTCACACATGGAAAAGTTTCAGTCCTATTTACCAGTCTTAATATGGGAATATAAATATCCCTTCCCAGTATTTTTCTTCTGGCTTTAGGTAAGACTTTTATCTACAATCAAAGATTTTGTGATCAATTATTACATCTTTACCTTCACTGAATGCATCATCCCAGTTCAGCAGATATAAATTACAATAATTCAAATCACTTTGTCTTAAAACAACTCACTACGTTAGGAAAAAGAAGCTGAATTTTAATACCACATCTTTGCTGTCAGGGTTTGGAGGTGACCACTTTGTATATGCTTGCCTGGATGCCTCCTTACTGCTCAAGTTGACAAAATGTAATTCTAAAAGTTTTCTTAGATGAGAAAAGGATTTTAAATCTTTTGAAGCCTCCAAGACCACAAGGACACATCTGAAATACACTGCAAATTATCTGAATCCTACCTCGTTCTCCTGTTTCATTAATCCCTGAGCAAAGCAGGCCTGCTTGACCTAATGCTGTTGTTACCATCTGCCAGTGGTAATGCATTGCCAAACAATTCAATTTGTAGGTATTTCCCTGGTTTCTACCTTCCTAGGGCATGCTCATTTGTCTTGGAAGATACATTGTCATTTTTTATTTCCAGTGTATAGTATCAGTTTTATACTTTTGTTTCTTTTAACACCTCCAATGCTGCCGAAAAAAATATCTTTTCAACTAAGGTATTAGTTGTTTTTTTAAATGAAAGAAATGTTATTGGCGTTGCCCAGAGCTTCTGCCTTATGTGAGCACCATGTGAACTCCTACATTCTCTGTGACAGTCACATGACTGGTGGGATTGATTTGGGGTATTCAATGATGGTTTGTGTGTTGTCACATCTCCTGCCTGAGAAAAACAGCCTCCATGGGTTTATTCTGAAAGGCTGTGCTGCAAGTCTCTATGAAATAATTCTGCTTGTGAGAAGAGAGCTGTTTTCTTACACAGGCACAGCTCTGTGTGTAGTCACCCTGTTTAATGGCATTTGGTGAGTGGCTGCAATCCCTCACCTTGGTCAAGACCCTTGGAGGGCCCAGCTGAACTAAAAAATATGAGAATACTGTAAAGCACAGAGTGGTGACTGCAGTGCCTTTCCCTTGTACTGGGCCAGCAGATACACAGTGACAGTGCCAGTGTTTAGATATGGGAGGGATAAATCCGAGAGGAATCCTCCCTGCAGTTCTTCAAGGGGATGAGAGCTGCTCAGGCAGCACATTTCAAATGTGCTGGTTTGCTTTTCATATCGTCCCAGTATAAAATTTCTTCCAGAGGCATTGCATGTCAGCTGTTAAATTGAACACAAAGTGCCTTTGGCAGAACTATCCCTGTGATTACCCAGGGAAGATGTGGACTCCAAATCCCTGAAAGTGTTCGAGGGCAGGTTGGAAGGGGCTTGGAGCAACGTGGGATAATGGAAGGTGTCCCTGCCCATGGTAGGGAGTAGAACGGGATGGACTTTAAGGTCCCTTCCAACCTAGACCAGGTGTGATTGCTAAGAATTTAAGCTCATGCCCACTCTGCACAATCCCACTGCTCCCTTCCCAACACTTTCGAGACCTGGGCGGCTCCAGCCCCTGACAGTGCCAGGTTGGGTCCCTATCTGGAAGGACACGGAGCCCAGGTACAGATTTCCAGAGCTCTGCTCTGGTGTCCTCTGGATGCTTTCTTCTCCTTAGAAAGCGCTGGCTGCGATCGTGTCGTGTTCACTGAGTCTCTGCAGCGAAGGGTCCATGTTCCCCCCGGGGCGGGCATTCCCTTCCCGCCTGAAGCCGGGTAAGATCCCTTAGGGAAGCCCTCCGGCGACCGCGGCGGCTGGCCCAGAAAACGGGGGGAAGGCTCTGAGCGGAGCGGGCAGCAGGTGAGGTGTACCCGGCTCTCAGATGAGACGAGGTGACCGCCACCGCAGCCCTGGCGGCGCCATTTTGCACCGCCCTCAACGGCGAGGCGCCGCCGCCATTGGCCACCATTGGCCGCCACGTGACGGCGCCTCAGCGGCCGTGGCCCCGCCAAGCGGAGCCCAGCGCGGGTGAGGGGCTGGGACGGGACTACGACTTGGCTGGACCGAGGGCACTAGCGGGACTGAAGCTGGGACCTCGGCAGGGCTGGGCCGGGGACACCGGCGGGGCCTGACCGGGGGCACCGGCAGGCCCCGCGGCCGCCCCCCTCGCCTGGGCAGCCCCCGCAGCCGCTCCCGGCCCCTCCAGCCCCACAGCTCCCACGGGCCCACAGCGGTTCAGGGGCCTGGTGCACCCCCGCAGAGCCGCCCCCTGCTCGATCAGGTAAAGCCCGGCCCGTCTGGCCCGGCCCGTGTTCCCCCGCCGGAGCAGATCACCCGAAGGGAGCTGGAGATGATCTCCCACATGGATCAGAAGGAGGAACTGTGGTTCTCCCACCTCCGTGCCTACCGAGGGAAGACTGAGACAGTGCTGAGCAGCACTTGTGCAGGTAAGGGGATGGTACAATCATAGAATCATTAAGGTTGGCTCTCTAAGATCACGGAGTCCATTACCCCAGCACTGTCCAGTCATCTGTGAACCTGTCGGTGAGAAAAACTGTTCCAGGATCCCCAGACCCCACCAGAATGCACAGGATTGATGGTACCAGGATGGACCACGGTTCTCCCAGTGCTACTGCTGTCCCTGGCAGTGGCCAGTGCCACGTCCCAGCGTAGGCAGACAGGCAGTGGAGTGTCCCTGGATGCTTTCCCAGGCCCTGGCACTCTGTGACTTCCGAAACTCCTGAACTAGATATGCATGTCTCGATATCTCACAGCTCTCTCTGTATTTTCTTGCCATCTGAAGTTGTGTATGTCTTCGCATCCGTGACAGCTTGCAGCCAGCAGTTCCACAGCATATCCAGCTGCTTTGTGAGTTGCTGCCTTCTTTAGTTTGCTTTGAAGCTGCCTGCTAGTAGCTCACTTGATATCAGTCATTCTTAATTCAGGCAGACAGTGCAGGAGGGATCCCCACCCACACCACAGGCCACTGCAATAGCCCTATCAGGTGTGTCTTTATCTCCCATGCAGAAGATGTTCTGTGCTTTTGATCATTCATGTCATGCTCTGTATCTCCTTCCTCAGCTCTACTGGATTTTTTCTGAAATGGAGGATCCATCCCTGCCCTTGCACACAGTCAGGATGTGGAGTTTGAGCTGCAAGGGCACAATTACATTCTCTTTATTCTCTGTTTTTTTCTCCTAACAATCATTAACTCTTGATGAGCTGTTTTGTCTGCCTGGGAGATGCAGTTTTCATCCATCTGCTCTAACTCCAAGGTGCTATTCCAGAATGATATCAAGAACATCCTAGGCCCATCCTGGTATAGAGGCTGTTCCCCTCTGCAGTTCTTTGTTTACCTTCAGTGAATATCCCCTGTCATTCCCCTGTCACCTGCTTGGTCAGTATCATAAGACTGACACAGTTAATAGTCAGCCTTGGTGTCTTTAACCCTGAATAACACAGAATCATCAATACCTCCCCTTTCCCTCTCTTCCCACCCCCTCAGGGTCGTTCATCCCATGGCAGCTCAGTTTTCTTACCAGTTTTGGTGAAGGATGAGTGTCTTTGGGAATCCCTTTGGATTTCACATCTCCCCTTTGCAAAAATTGGTGACATCTCTGAAGAGCTCCCAGTGGCTTCTCTTGAGAAAGAGAGGTCCAAGGGTACTTTTAAGGGGATACTGAGTTTTTCTCCTAATATCTACACTTACTCTGCTTACCTGGAGCTTGACTCATAGCTTAGCACTGGCAGTCTTGGGCATATCAGAGGCCTGAGCATCAACTCAAATTGGCATGAGTTGAGGAAGAACCACACTCTTTCTTTCTCTCTTGCTTATTAATTTTTGCCAGTTTAGCCTTACACTTCCAGTATGAATTCCTGAGCACTGTGAATTTACTCTTTCACTTAAAATGCCTCCAGTGAGGTCCTGTCATCATGATTATATGAAACTCTTTACAGACAACAACAGCAACAGAACAACTTCCCAAGTTCCACTGTCTGCTCAGTGAGTCTAACCTACAGTGCCAGGGCTTCATGCTGGACTGCCAGAAATGTCCTTATCCTGTCTTTGGATATCCCCCTTCTCTTTTTTCCAGATCCCATGTGGACGGAGTAGCTGCAGACAGATGGCTATCAAAGTTTCTGTTCCTCTCGTGGAACAATTTTAAGGAAAACTATATGAAGTGGTGTCAATGTCACAAGGATTCTCCTTCCTTTCTTAGTTCTGCAGTGACTCTCCTGCTCCAAGGCAGCGCTTCCTCATCCCAGCTCTGCATGCTCTTCCATGCATCCATGGGAGCATAAAGTTGCCTTTCTTCTGCTCTAAGACTGGCATGAGTGAGGCTCCAGATGTCTCCATGTTTCATCCCTTAAGGCCAATGTCTCCTTTGGGAGTGTCTCTGCAGCATGAGGGCAGGGATGTTGCATCTGTTCTGCTGAGCAGGACAGTTCTTTGCGGCACTTCCATGACTCCCAGTTCGGCTTTTAATAACTTCTCAGATATCCTGGAAGAGCAGCTGTCTTTTCCATTCAAGCACTAAACTTCTACCTCTAATATACCAATAATTTCAGTGGATTCAGGTTCTTTCAGAGCACACAGGGCTATTTCCAGGGTTTATTCCTGTGAAATCCACCATGTAATTTGGAGGAAGTATCAGAACTTTCCAAACTAAGAGTTTGAACTGACTCCAAATTCTAATTTTTAGAATTTGGCCCCTTTTTATTTCCCCTGTCTAAAGTTTCCTGTCTGTGACTCCTCTCTGGATTCTCATTGCAGCTGAAGATAAGATTGTGAGCAAAAAAGAGAAGAATCCCCACGAAGGCATCCCTGGGCCCGCAGAGCCTGAGGGTTTCCTCTCAGGACTCTCCAAGGAGAACAATTCCCAGAGTCCTACACAGGACCCAGTCATCCCACACAGGTCAGAAAGGGTTCAGAGACCTCTGGGGAAGAGGCAAAGCCGAGTGATGCTGCGTGGGAAAAGTTTCAGGACACTGCCAGATATTACCCAGCAGAGAAATCCATCCGTGGGGAGACTGATGATATGTGGGGACTGTGGGAAGAGCTTCCGAGTGAGCTCCAACCTCATCCAGCATCGAAGAATCCACACTGGAGAGAAACCCTTCTCCTGCGCTGAGTGCGGGGAGCGTTTCCGGCAGCGATCCCATCTCATCCAGCACGAGAGAATCCACACGGGAGAGAGGCCATACGAGTGCTCTGAGTGCGGAAAGAGCTTCAGCATGAGCTCGAAGCTGCTCCGGCACCAGGTGACCCACACCGGGGAGAAGCCCTTTGGGTGTGCCGAGTGTGGGAAGAGGTTCTCTGGGAACTCTCAGCTTGTGCAGCACCAGCGAGTGCACACCGGGGAGAGGCCCTACATGTGCAGCAGCTGTGGGAAGAGCTTCAGTGTGAGCTCAGCCCTGGCACGGCACCGGCGCATCCACACCGGGGAGAAGCCCTATGACTGCACAGAGTGCGGGAAGAGCTTCAGCCAGAGCTCTGAGCTCATGAAGCACCAGCGGGTGCACACCGGGGAGAAGCCGTACAAGTGCTCTGAGTGTGGGAAGAGCTTCACCGTGAGCTCAGCCCTCATACAGCACCGGCGTTTCCACACTGGTGATCGCCCCTACGGGTGCTCCGAGTGTGGGAAGAGCTTCACAGTGAGCTCCCACCTCATCCAGCACCACCGCTTCCACACCGGGGAGCGCCCCTTTGAGTGTACGGAGTGCGGGAAGAGCTTCCTGTGGAGATCAGCCCTGCTGCGGCACTGGCGGGTGCACAGCGGGGAGCGGCCGTACGCCTGTGCCGACTGCGGGGACAGCTTCCGACAGAGCGCCCACCTCACCCAGCACCGGCGCACCCACACCGGGGAGCGGCCCTACGCCTGCGCCGACTGTGGGAAGGGCTTCGCCGTGAGTTCCGCGCTCCTGCGGCACCGGCACATCCACAGGGCTGGGGAGCCCTAGGGTCTGATCCCTGTGATCCCAGTGTCTCCGCTCGCACCATGGACTACCCTGCTCGTGGAGGGGGAGGGCAGTTTCTTTTAGGGGAACGAATCCTTCAGGAGGGTGGAAGAAGGGGAGAGTCAGTGTGAGGAGCTGGAGATCTGGAGAGGAGCAGGGGCAGGTGGTGGTGGTCGGAGGGAAAGCCCGTGGGAGAGAAAGTGGTTTGAAAAGGCTGGACTGTACTTGGTGTATTTCAGAGGAACGTAAATGACTTTTCTCTCTGCCCCCATGTTATGGACAGTTAATAGAGTGAACCAAGCAGACCATCTTAGAGCCTGCAACGCTGTGATCGGTCAACAAAAGCTCCTGATCTCTGTGTTCAGAGGCACTGAGCTTCCTCCCTCAGCCCACGGGCTGGGGCTGCAGCACAAAGACGCCTAAGGCCCGGTGCCCTCGGCCCCCCGCGCTGGCTGTCCGTGTGTCCCCCCGGCCTTGCAGAGGCTGTGAGAGGAGGGCTGCGCTGGGTGTCGTTGCTGCAGCCGCCAATAAAGCCGCCGGTACCGCACCGCTGCCTCCACGTTCCCTTCTCGGCCGCCGCTTCCGCATGCACGTGGGTGGGGCCGCCTGCGCATGCGCGGGCCTCGCGCTCCGGCCGCCCCCCGGGAGCGGGGCCTGGCACGGCGTCAGCCAGGTGCGCGCGGGGGGCGGGGCCAGAGCCGCCGCGTGACGCCCCGGCCGCGTCGACCAATCGGCGGCGCCGGCGGGTGCGTGGCCTGGAGCGGAGACCGCCTCCGGGGGCGGGGGTTTCGCGTGACGTCTCGGCCGCCTTCGCCAATCGACGGCGCCGGCGCGTGGCTTCCGTGGGTCCTGATTGGCGGCGCAGTGACCCCCTCGTCGATAAATCCAGGTCGGCCGTGTGGGGTCTTTGTCTCACGCCGGGGACGTAGGGTTGCGGCTGTAGCGGTGAGTGCGCGGCGCGTCCCCATGGCAACACGGCCGGGGCTGAGCCCGCGGGCCTTCCCTCCTCCCATGGGATTCCTGCTGCGGGGGTTTGCCCGCTCCCGGGGGCGGGTGGGCCCGGCACCCTGCGGCGTGGGGACGCTGGACCGGAAAACCCGCCCGGGCCGCCTCAGAGCCATGTCTGCGCCCCTCTACCCCTCGGAGCCCGGGGCTGTCGCGGTCGACCTGACCGCTCTTTCTCGGGCCGGGCCGCCAGGCCTCGGTAGCTTGCAGCCGCCCGGGCCCGCAACGCCCGCCCGCGAGCTGTGTGCCCGTGCGGGGCCGGCCGCTGCCCACCCGCTGCGCTGGCCGTTGACAGCCCTCCCTGATGCCGGCCGTGGGGCCTCGCGGGCCAGCGCCTGCCCGGCGGCCGGGGGCGTGTGCCAGCACGGGGGCCTCAAAGCCCCGCAGTGACTCTGCACGCCTGCTCGTGAACGACGCCCGGGGCTTCGGGGACAGGAGCTCTGCGCTGCGTGCTCCCAGTGGCGACGGGGCCACTTGGCTATCCTTGACCCCGCTGAGCTCAGAGAAGCACTTGGAGAATGAAGGCCTCTTAATGTCACTGATTTTCTATTACTGGGCGAAACAAATGTCCTGTTCAAGGCTCAGCACTTCCACACAGCACTGCATTGCACGTATCAGCCCTAAGTGCCTGTCAAGGGCCCTGCTTGGTGTGTCCCAGGCACAGCTGACAGCAGGCTGGGACAGGCAGGGCAAGCACTGACCCTCCCCAGAGCAAAGGCTGTTTGATATATTCGTGTGTGTTTGTCACAATGTCTTCTTTCTCACCCCAGATCCAACCCTGACTGACGTGCCCCTTGCCTGTTTTTATGGCCAGAGTGAGAAAATAGGTTCCTGACAGGCTGCCTGACACAGGGACCACCACCAAAGGGCAGAACTGGGCCAAGTTTTTGAGCTCACCAGGAGCTTCCCTTGGTCAGTTTGTTGAGATGCTGGGCTGCAGCTCTCAGAAGTAGTGTTGGTGTGGGCACTGCTAGAAGTGTCTCAGGCTTGAATTATTGCCTAAATTTAGGCTGTGTCCAGGTGAAATCTTGAACTGTCTGAAATCAGGTAATGTAGTAATTTAGTCTGGGAGGTTCCATTTCCAGCAGGAGCCAGTGCCAAATACCTTCCCAGAGGGAGGAGATGAGAATTTCTCCTGCTGGGACTGCCAGGTAACCTCTGGGATGATTCTTCAAGTCTCTAGGCCTGGGGTTCTGCGGTTTATCTCCACTGCAGTGATGCTTGGGTAGGTCCAACCACTCTCTGAGCTCTGTGTATGGGGAAATGCCTTGAAGTTGCATGAAAGTTAAACAGCAAATATGAACTCTGTACTACCTGGGTGTTTGTGAGTTACTGAACTTCTCCTGGGGTGCTCAGGCAAAGCCAGGGCTTCCAGTCCTCCTTCCCTGCAGCAGCAATGTCTGCTTCCTTCAAAAAGCACAGGTTTGTTGGAATGAAAGGTCCTCCTACCCTGATAAGAACAGCTGTGCATCTGGGGTGTGCAGCTTGGTGAGGAGATGTGTGTAGGGGACAACTACACACATCTAGATGGGGTAGAGGTGCTTTCTCGGGGAGTTTGAACAGTGTCATTGGGAAAGAAATGTTTGGAATACTGAGGTGTTTTGTACCAAACCTCCTCCCCACTCTCCTGCCCTACTATCCCAACTGGTAGCTGTTGGATTGCTCCCAGCCAGGCTGCTGTTGGGGCACTGGGAAGGTATGTGTTTATCCTGAACATCAGCCAGGTCCTGGATGAGCAGAGCTCCCTGCAGCAAATGAAATGACATTCCAGCCTCTGCAGAGGAGGTGGGCAGCTGCCTGAGCTCCTCCTCGGCATGTGGGACACACTGCCTTTCAGAGGAACAGAGAAACCAGGGCTGTGACCAGGGACCAGGGCTTGCAGTTGCCAGTTTTTGAGTAAAAGCAACGGTGTGTGGTGATAAGAGACACAATGACTCTGACTTCCCACCCTCCAGTTCTCGTGCAATAACCTAACACTGACAAGGATGGGGTTGGTTTGTGCAGACTTGTCTCATTGGGGAGGTGTCTGTGCTGGAGACTGTATTGGGAAAAATCTGAGCTTCCATATTTTCCTGCACGTGTTCTGCCCTCGCCTCAGGCTACAGGGACTGGTGTTAGCACTGCCCTGCCCACTGCCATGGAGAGGAATGTGGCAGACTGAGCCTCTGCAAAACACGCTGGAGGAGATACAAGTCTGAGAGTGCACCGAAGTCCTTAAGTGACTTTTTGTGTGCTAACCCCACCTCCCAACAGCAGACAGTGCTCCTGGGACAGTCATTCACCATTCCCATTAGTTGTGCTTCTACAACACTAGTAACAGGGTTGGGTAAAGGCTTCTGAGACCCATCAGGTCCCCTGTGTGATGTGGAGAACACAGTCCCTGTGTGGGTGAGCACTGCTGAACACCAGTGCACTCAGGGCGTGGGGGGGGAGGCTCTGATGAATGAGCAGATGTATCTTGTAAGATGATGATCTCAGGGTCAGCAATGTCTGGCTGTTGGGTGCCTTGAGCCATTGCTGCTGTTAACCAGCAGTTTCTGAGGCCTGACTTGGTGTGTTACTTTGGGCTGGATTCGATGTCAGCCTTCAGGCCTCTCCTGAGGGATGAGTGGTGCTCAGGTGCTCTGTAGCTCTGCTCTCACCTGCTGCTTTGTACCAGTGGCTGTTGCAGGTGTGTGGAGACAGCACACCCTACCTCCAGGACTCTGGCTTTCTGGGAAACAAATTGGAACTAGTTTGTCTAGTTTCGTTTTGGAATCTACATCTCTTGAGAAGGTCCTGGCCTGCTGTAAGGAGAGCGGGCAGGCAGGGTGTCATACACCTGGTGATCTGCATTGGTAGGAGGTGAGCAGATTGTTCCCCCTGTGACAGGCTCCTGGCTGAGCTCAGGTGGGTCATTTGTCTTTGCTTTGGTTTCCCTTCCCTACAGTGGGCATTTTCCAACGTTTGAAGCTGAAGCTGTGTGAGGAGTGAAGATGGGCCCTATGTGCTGAACTGTCTAGTGAGTGATCACATAGACAATACAGTACCTCAAGCTGGTTTCCTCACAGACCTATGAGTCTATGTGCTGGTGTTCCCACCTGCCCTGACCTTTATCCTGGGGTGGGGAGGCTGCACCATGCCATGTCCTGCAGCGAGGGATGATGAGGATGTAGGGCTGCCACCCTGAATGACTTCTGTCCCAGTCCTGGGCTCTTGACATCACAAAGTAATGCCTTTGGTCAGTCCTCCCCTCTGGAAGGCTCTGTCCCAGGGAACATAAAGACTGTGATCACAAGGGAAGCCTTCAGCTGGTGCTGCACTTGGGGATGGGGGCTTAGCCCCAGCTCCTGGCCAGGGTGTGGAGGGCAGTGAGGGTGGCTGTGAAACAGAGCTTAGAAACTCTGGGATGAGAACTGGAGGGCAGTTAATTTCTAGCTGGTGTGCTCGTATGAGCTGGGGCCCAGCAGCTGCTGTGCCAGTGCTGGCACTGTGCTGACCAGCTCAAGGGAGCTGCTGTTGGTTCTCCCAGCCCCTGGCCGTGGGCTGAGCAGCAAATCCATGGAAGCAGCCTGGCAAGGGGGGCTGAACTGAAGTGGGGGAGCATGAGGATGGCTCTCTTAGTGAATGCTTTCTGAAGAGCCAGCAGCAGCTTAGCTCCTTGCTTCTCTGCCAAGGCTGCCTGTAAGGTGGTGGTGCTGCTCTGCACAGGCTGATTACAGGTCCATTTTATAAATGAGGTGTCTGGATTTCTGTGCTCAAACGATGTAATCCAGGTGTGTCTTGTTACTGCTTCTGGGTAGGGCTTGTGTATCCTGTTACATACAAGGAGATTTTGTTTCCTTTTGCAAAAGAGGAGGGAGAACCCAGCTACTTGTGGGGTTTGAAGTAAACCCTGCCAGGCAGGAGAGCATGGTGTGAGTGGGAGCAGGAGCTGTTTGCAGCTCACTCTGCTTGGAGAGTGGCCCAGGAAAGGCAGAGCAGTGAAATCTGCCCCTGCTTTGGAAGTTCCTATATTCTGTCACACGGAATATTCCGCTTTCCCCTGTGAGCTGCCTGACTTCAGAGCTCAACTGGCCTAATTCAGTACTGCTTTCTTCTAGGGAAGCTCTGTACTGCTGTGGAAATGTAGCTTGTTCTTCCTCCTGAGTGAAGGAGAGGTGCTTCGCTTTCCAGTTACTCTGCTCAGTCTGACATTGGGGGAAATACTTAGTAGCACCAGGGGAAAGCAGCCTGCTCACAATGTCAGTGCAGATTCCCAACATGGAGGTCTCATCTTCAGCCAGGAGCCATCCTGAAGTGGGAAACAGAATGCAGGCTGCTCACTGTGTTGTAGGTCTCCTCTGAGGTTAATGTTTTGTCAACTGGGCATCAGTGTTGAGGTTCACCTCTGGTAGCTGAACTGAACAGCAAATCTGCTTCCTTGGAAGTGCCTGGTGTGAGGTGGGAACAGCCAGAGGCTTCTCCTCACTGCCCTGCCTGGTGGAGCAGCCCAGAGGGCCCTTGCTGGACTGTTCAATGTTTCACACACATCCCTTTGCTAAGGCAGCTTCCCCTGAAAACTCCTCTCTGATTTTGCCTCTCAGACTGATCCCCAGCAGTGACCAGCGATGCCATCAGCCATAGAGAGCCCGGAGGCGGGGGAAGAAGGGGAGGTCTTGCGCTATGAGGACACAGAAGATGACAATGTCAGGTGAGTCCTGTCCTGCACAATGGCACAAATACAGCCTTGGGCAAGGCAGGAGATCTTCTAGATTAAGGAGTGATCCTTCTCCTTATCTGAAAGAAGTGAGGGACCCCACTAAGTGATTAACCAAATACATGTGCTGTAAAATTTCTGTAGTCAAACTGCACTGGAAGGGTAGAAGGAGCGATCTGGCAGGGCTGACAATACACAATTATTTTTTTTAGTCTCTACTATCAAAGTCACATTTCAGAAACACTTTGAGCACTTGGCAGTTGTGTTTGTATCTTCCTGGCCAAGGGGACCTGGTTTTCCATGACTTGCTGCGCAGGCTCATGTGATAGCAGCTTCTTGTTTTGAAAGATGACTCTAGAGGTGAACTCCTCTCCGGTGAGCTGCCTCTGTTGCCATTGCAGAATACCCATGTCTAGGCAAGGACATTTTCTAGGAGGGTACTTTAAAAAACAAATTCACAACATGGCAAGACTTCAGATCTGGAAAACAGGAAGGGTGACTAGGGTACTTCCTAGAAGACCTAGACAGGCTGGTTGCCTTCTTTGACTTGACAGGCCCAGCTTCATTAGGAGTTAATGTTTCTTGGCTCTCACATGGATGAGAACTAAAAGTCATGGTGCAGGGATTAGAGGATCCCTGGCAGTTGCTTCATCCTCTTGGGCCCTAGCCCTCCTGGAATAGCAAGTCTGGGTGCACATGGACTGCTGCCATCCTGCTGCTTCCTCTGGCTGGTGTCACTTCAACCTGTGGGGTGGCCTGAGGGTCCTACCTTGTATCTTCTCCAAACTGGGATGGAAGGGGTGGTGGGGATCCCTCCAAACACAGCAGGGACAAACTCATTGCTGCCTGTGGCAGTGGGGTGAAAGGAGCTCTCCCTGTTTGCCTGCAGCCCCATGGACCTTTCGGAGCTGCTGAAGGAAGGGACTAAGGAATCCCACGACCGTGCAGAGAACACTCAGTTTGTCAAGGACTTCCTGAAGGGACGGATCAAGAAGGAGCTCTTCAAGGTGAGTGTTGCTCTGCTCCCCATCTCTTTGATGGACTCAGTGACTGATGCAGAGCCCCACAGCCCTGGGGGGTGTTCTGGAGGTAGATAGAGCAGAGCCTTTGCTCCTTCAAGCAGGACCTGCCTGGTGCAGCCTCTCCAGGCTGGTTTTGTGCTGAGCCTGGGGAGTTCCTCCTTGTTTGCCTCAACTCCATGCAGTGGGGGGAATAGTCATGAGGTGAGCTGTGCCCATCCAGTGACCGGCTTCTCACGTGAGCTGTGCTCTGTCCGTAGCTGGCCACCGTGGCCCTGCACTTCACCTACTCTGCTCTGGAAGAGGAGATGGATCGCAACAAGGACAACCCGCTCTTTGCTCCTCTGTATTTCCCTGTAGAGCTTCACCGGAGAGAAGCACTGGCCAAAGACCTCAAATATTTCTATGGAGAAGACTGGAAAGAAAAGATCCAGTGTTCAGAGGCAACTCAGCAATATGTGGACAGAATCCATCATGTAGGACAACATGAGCCAGAGCTGCTGGTGGCTCACGCTTACACACGCTACATGGGGGACCTCTCAGGTGGCCAAGTGCTGAAGAAGGTAGCCCAGAGAGCCCTGAAGTTGCCCAGTACTGAGGAAGGGATCCAATTCTACGTGTTTGACAACATTTCCAATGCGCAGCAGTTCAAGCAGCTTTACAGAGCGAGAATGAATACTCTAGACTTTGACAAGAATACTAAGGAAAGGATTGTGGAAGAGGCCAACAAAGCCTTCAGATTTAACATGCAGGTACTAAACAAATCCCTTGAGCTCTTGTATGTGTAGGTGCTGCAGCTTTTAGGTCTGGCCCAGGTTAATTCAGTCACATCACTCACCTAGGCAGTGGTTTGGGGCTGAGACCACCACAGCCCCTCCTTGAGGGGTTGGAATTCTAGTTTAACTCGCTTCTGGAGCTGGTGTTAGGCAGGAATTCCTCTCATGCTCCAACACCACAGCCAAGCCCTTTGATTAAAACAAAATTAATATGACTTTTAGATTCGTGTGGGCTATGTGGATCTGAAGCAGTGAGCTCTTGTGCTGAGACAGCCTCAAACAGTTTGTGTTGCACCACCCTGGTGACAATTCGTATCCTGTCTCAGGTCTGACATGTTGCCTTATGGTCAAAAATGTCTGGAGCCTCTTGTTCCTCCCCTAGCATTTGCCTTTCATCAAACCTGACTGAGCTGCCACTTGCCCCAGGGGATGAACACAGATTTAGCTACTGGATGGAAGCTTTAAGCTGTGCTTGTAGCAGGTCGATGTGATTTAAACTGGCCAGAAACATGGTGAGATGTGGTTGGCTTGTTTGTCAGGATCCTCATGGAATCCCACGGCAGCAGAGCTGGAGGGGCTGCCTGACCACTGCAAGGAGCTGGGGTCCTCCAAGGGTCTGCAGCAGGGAGGGGAGAGCCTCTTGCCTCACACTCCCACCATAGGAGGCTGGGAAGTGAGCAGCAGGGTGGTGCTGCCTGCCCCTGACTCTGGATGCTCTTGGGATGGTCTGTGCCTTCCTGGAGCTGGAATGTGTGCCAGGTGTCACCACAGGTCTGTGGAGAGATGCTCCGAAAGGAGTCTGGGGAGAGGGAGGTGGGTGTGGTGCGTGCCTGTTCTCCAGGTGATTCCAGGGGTCTGGCTGAGAGCTGCCTGGCTGTACGTGCTTCACATGCTCGCTGTGACCACTTGCAGGTGTTTGAGGAGCTGGACAAGATCGGCAGGTCACTGGCAGAAGAAGCCCAAGATGGAGGTTTTGTATTCCATGATGGAAAAGGAGACATCCGCAAATGCCCTTACTACGCTGACAAACTGGGTAGGTGGTGGCAACAAGAGAGCTGCCACAGGCATGTGGCACAGGACTGGCAGTGCTAATGGTGCTTTCTGTGTCCTGCAGGCACAACAGGCCCTGGCTGCCCCTTCCACGCCACCATAGGCCTGGCCAGGCAGCCCCTGATGCAGCTGGTGCTGGCAGCCTGCATCGCCATGGCTGCAGGAGCTATAGCCTGGTACATCCTGTGATGGGCACAGCGTGGCTCTGTGTGGAGGCAAGAGAGGGACGTGCCCTGTCCATTTTCAGACCTTTCCCTTGCTGGTGGTGAGTTGGCTGCAGAGTGAGAGTAAGGAAATAAACAGGAATCCTGTGGGACTGTCCAAGCCTCCTTGCACACTGCTGTAACATGTCTTTAGCTATCTAGTGCACAGGACTGCTCGGTGCAAGGGCGTGAGGATTCCACTGCAGCACTGCCCTGCCCAGGCTGGGGCAGCTTTTAAGGCTAGAGATGTTCTGTCCTGTCCTGGCAAAGGCTTCACATTGCTTGGCTTTTCATCTCTATCCTCGGAGCAGTGTCTGGAGGGGGTTTCCTGCCCTGGGTTGCACCTCCAGAATGTGTCATCAACCTTTTCAGTGACGAGCACTTGCTTTCCTACCCTGAGAAGCTGAGGCTGTGCCATAAGGCCGTTGGCTCAAAGGAGTGTCCTAATTGGTGTATGTCCTGGGGACCAAGTCTTGACTCCTGTTGGAGGGAGCTCCCAGGCATGGGGGCAGGACCATGGTGGGGTATGGAGGTGACAGATGTGTATTGTGCAACTTTGGGGTTGAGGGCTGGTTGTTGGTTATTTTTCCTGAAGCCTTGACTGGAATAAAAAGTTGCAATGCTGTAGCTGGGAAAAGCCAAAAGCACATCACTGGGAGAATGGGGAGGCTGGGGAGGGGGTTAATGGGGAGAAAGAGAGTGCTGAGTCACACTGTTTTACTTGTCTCTGACTCATGCAGTCCCTGCCCTTGCACCCCACTGTCCCTGCTCCCTCCCCCAGGGTTTCCATGTGGGGAGGCCCATTGCCCTGCTCAAAGGAGACAGCCAGGTGCTGTCAGGGCCTGGAGCTTTCCTGTGGTGAGGGGGTTCTGGGTGGGGTAGGGAAGCTGCTGCTCTTCCTCCAGAGCTGGTACTGGTGTACCCCCACCCTGCCATGCTCCTCATCCTCAGCTCCCCTGCAGGCAGATCTGTGAATTTTGAGAGAAAAAAAGATGTACACAAGTTCAGGGTCTGTTATTTATTTACATAAAAACACTGACTAGTGCCACAGTTCCACCCCTGAGCAAACAGCAGCTGCCTGTGCAGGCCAGGCTGTGTTTACAGACCTGTGTACTGAGAGACCCCCCCCACACACCCACTCTGCTCTGGGAGCTGCAGGGGCAGGGGAGGGAGGAGCAGCCCCAAGAGGCTGAACTTGGCTCCCAGGTCCTCTTGCCCCTGTTGTGGGAGTGCTGCTGGCAGCTCCTGTCCCTGCCTGCTTGCCTCCATCCTTCTGCCCCACATGAGTGAGCTAAAAATACCCCCTACACCCACATGCAAGGGGGACTCTGCAGGGCACTGCAGGGTAGGTGCCTGCAGACCCCGCCAGGCCCAGGATGTGGCTCTGGAGCTGCAGCCTGGTAAACTCCTCTACTCTACGTGCCGGGCAGGCAGCGACATGCCGGGTGTGGTTTTGGCTCTCGGGGCGGGGGGCGAGGGCTGCCAGGGTCTGTCCCTGCCCCCAGAGCCGCAGGGGGCTGGGAGGAGGCGCATGCAGCTGGAGCGGCCGCGCGGGCAGGACGGAGATGCTGATAAGGGTGCAGTGCTGCTGTCGGGCCCCTCTCCGTGCTCACAGGCAGCTCTGCCTCTCCTTGGGAAGAGGCTTTGCCAGGGGGCTGTGAACCACACATCTGGTGTGTGGCATTACCCTCTGTCTCCTCACCACTGAGCCCCTTCCTAAGAGTGCCACAGAGGCTGTGCTACATCCCCTGAGTGCACCACGGGCTGCTTGGGTCCCCTCCTGGGCTCCCATCCCAGCACATCGCTGCAGCCAAGCACCCCCTGCACTGTGGGACTGGGGTGGACACCTTCAGCAGCTGCTGCTCTTCGCAGCATTGCTCCAGGTGAGAGGGGCCTCACTCACACCCCACAGCATAATGGGGTACAGAACAATGCCCCCCATTCCTGTGCACTGCAGGGCACCCCCACACAGTGTCTGGGGCCTAGGCCCACCTCCCCTGTGCACCAGTGTCACCAATCCAAGTATTCCCAGTGAGGAGCAGAGCTGGGGGTAGGTGGTGGCAGCTCTGCGTGGGAGGGAGCCGGGGATAACACACACACAGCACCGGCGGGGGAAGCGAGGAGTGATGCACACGCGGAGACGGACGGCAGCGGGACAGGGCCGGTGGCGCTCCAGTGGCTCCCGGGGTGCCGTTAGCACATGCGCTTGTACGTGTAGATGTAGGCCTTGCAGTTGGGACACGTGTGTGTCACGTCCTTGAAGTCATCGAACAGGCAGGGGATCAGGCAGCAGCAGAGATCACACCTGGAGCACAGGGAGAAACAGAGCGCTGAGCTCGGGTGGGCCATGGGCAAGAGACGGGAGTAATTGTAGGGGTTGTCACCCCAGGAACCCCTCTGTTGCTCCAGTGCCAGCTCTGTGCCATGGTCCCCACCCTGCCCAACAGCTCAGCCAAGGTCACCAGCATGAGGCTACCAGGACCAGGCTGAGCAACCCCCATGAGGCCTCAGCTCTGCTTGCAGCACCTACCCCACAAAGCAGCAGAAGAAGCCAAGAAGGAAGCTCATGAGCCCAATCTCGTAGGAGATCTTGGTGGTGATGGCTTGCTGGCAGTGGGGACACACGGTCTGCACAGGGGCACCCTGGAAGATCTCTCCCTGCAGCACTGTCACCGTGGTGGCAGCCCCCGGTGGGACGAGCACTGTGGCCGTGTGGCCACCAGGAGAGGGGTAGTGACCTGGGGCAGGGTAGTAGCCCATGGGGGGGTGAGGGCCTGGGGGTGGGTAGTATCCTGCTGTGAATGAGAAACATGCAGAGGTGAGCATCTTTGTAGGTGGCAGGAGAGGCCAAATCCTCATTGGGGAGGACCCACTGTGCTGCAACATTACCACCTTAGGTACAGACTTGGGGCCAACACTGCTGCAGGCACTGTATCCCCCACCTCATCCCGAGGAGCCTTGCTGCGAGCCCCAAATGGCAGCCCCCAGCCCCCCTCTTGGTCCCCCCCACCAGTAGACATGTCCCCACCCTGCACCCCCAGCCCCTCACAGGACTCACCTGGGGGCACGTAGGGCCCAGAGCCATCCGTGGGCATGTGGGGGGGCACGAACCCCGGCTGTGAGGGCGGCTCGTATGGGGGGGGACCGAACTCAGGAGGGGGAATGGGAACCCCCTGGGGCTGTCCCACGACTGGGGTGACACCCTCTGAAAGGAAACACAGAGTCAGAGCCAGGGACGTAGCAGAGTTGAGGGGGAGATGGTGGCCTGGCTGCGAGGTCTGGGGGGCAGCCCCTTAAGCCCCATCTTCTGGACCACAAGAAGCCCAAATTCACCCCATATCAGGAGCAGGGAGCAGTGCCAGGCTTTGAGTTGGGAGTGCTTCCTGTCTCATCACTGCCCCTGGGACCTCTCTTGCCTCCCCTGAGGGTGACGTGGGGACAGACTGAGCCAGGCATTGCACAACCGTCCCCCACACGCTGTGAGGAGAGGCCACAGCCAGGGCACTCCCAGGGAACCCACACTTGCTTGGCTCCTGTCTGTTTGGCAATGTCATCCCGACACCCCCGAGCAGCTGGGACACCCCCCAGTACCTGGTGCAGAGGGTGGGCCATGCTTCTCTTCTATCAGCGGTGCTGAGGGGCCCCCCGGGTAGGGTGGGGGTGGGTCGTTGGACATGGCTCCAGGCAGCCCTGCAGGGACAGAAGCCTTTAGGTGACACCAGCCTTTGGTGCCAATGGCACCTTCCCAGAGCTGTGCAGCACTTGGGGAGGGAGCTGACAGGTAATGGAGGGGGCCGGGGCTGGTGCCACCACTGCAGTGGCCTCAGCACCCACCCTGGGCAGAACCAGGGGGTGCAGCCCCACGGCTGGACAGGCTGTGACCAGGCAGCAAATCCAAGGTGTAACATCTTCTGCCAGCTCCACTGGGCTTCCCTGTAAAGCCCACACCTCAGGAGCAGCAGCTCATTGGGGCATCTCTGGGCTGCGTGGCCACACTCTAGGGCAGTGCAGGGCTGGAACGTGCTGTGCCAAGAGCCTCGGCTGCAGCATTGGGGTACCAAAGGTGGGGAAGAGCTGCCCAGGCTGCCTACAGCCCCCCAACTCCACCCTCAGTGACACGCAACACTGCGCCCCAGGGATGGCAGGACACCCACCCTGAGCCTGAAGCACAAACTCCAAGGCAAAGGATGCAAGCCCAGAGAGCACCTCTAAATAAATCCACTGAGTTAAGGTAACACCATCTTTAACAGCTGGAGCCATTATTTTACACAGGGTACAATTTACCTGTCCTCTTCCTCACAGCAAGAGCTCAGAGGCCTCGACAGAGCTGAGAGAAGCAGTTCCTCTGAGCAGTGTAATTTGGAAGGTGGTTTCTCCCACTGGATCTGTGTAAAGGAGACAGCAAGTGAGTTACAGAGATGGAGAGGAGCCACGGCTGCAGTGTTGCCCTGGCTGCCACACCAAACCCTTCTGCTCCCCTGTGCAGGCGTGGGGAGAGCAGGTCTGGGCAAGAGCCTCCCCACGTGGCCCCTCGATGGCAGGCACGAGGCTCTGTGTCCTTGGCACGTGGCAAAGCCCCACTGACACGCTCTGAGATCCAAGGAAGTGCAATGAGATCAAGAAACCTGATTTCCCTGTTTCCACTGGCTCAGTTATAGCTGGTGAGACATGATCAAATTGGGAAATACAAGTGAGAGGCTGCTCACTTGGGATGGCTGCCATCAGGCATGGGACAGGGTGACATTGCTGTCAGTGCCTGAGGAACAGTGCTGGGAGCTCCATCCTTCACCCCAATGGGGCAGGAGCAAATGTGACCCTGCTTGTCCCGTTTGCTGGCACCAACACCCCATGCTGGGCAGCCTGCCCAGAGCACGCCAACCTCCCCAGCATGGCACAGCCTGCACGGGCACCAGGCCAGGCAGCCAGTGCTGCCCAGCCCTGCATTGCAGGTGTGCCCAGAGAGGTGCCCCTGGGCCACGGCCACCTCCACCTGCAGCTCAAGTGGAATCAAGGTCTTGGCAGGCAAGGAAGGAAGACCCATCCCGCCCTCACCTGCTTGGCTTTACTTTACTCCACTCCTTTTTTCCTAGTTCACGCTCCCTGCCACCAAGCAGCTCCTGCAAGGTAGGAAGGCACAGGAAATCTAATCACTCCCTGGAGGAGCACCATCACCTGCTGCTGTTCATGGAGGAGCACACTGATTCCCCAGGAGCTGAGCAGATTCCTGATAGCCACAGGGTCTCCCCAGGATGTCCCTATTTCCTGACTAGCATTTCTCCCCCCGAGGTCTGGTGTATTGCAGCCCCACAGCTTCAAAGTGCTACACTGGGGCAGCTGGGTCTCATCTTACTCCTGCTTTTCACTCCAATTTCTTCCTTAAGAGCCCAGGGAAGCGGAGCTGCCATGGCACAGAGCACTTCCAGGCACACTGCAGAGCCTGCCTCCTCCTTCAGTGACCTACAAAGCTACAAACTGGGCCATGCTCCTTTTAGCTCAGTGGGGATGTCAAGAAAAGGAGGATTTATTCTTCCAAAAGTAGCCAACCACCCCACCCTGCACACCCAGAAGTCTCAGACCTTCCTGTCCCCTGGATGAGACCAGCCCAACCAGAGCATCCCTGAGTCCTTACCTGGAGACACCAGCCTGCCAGGGAGTTTTCCCTGCCCTCACAGGAAGCCCACAGCTTTTCTAAGGTAATACATCTCCTCCCATTCCCACTCAGATGCTGCTTTCCCATAACGTAACATCTTTCAACACTCCCCAGCCTCACTCCCCCATCAAAGCAGCTGGCAAGAAAACACAGGAGGAGGAGACCCACCCACGTTCTCCACCAGCCACTCCACAAACACCCATCAGATGAAGCAACAGCTTCAGAGCCAGCCATTAATGCTGCCACCATGCCCAGCAGGGAATGGCAGCCACGAGGGCCTGTGGATCCCAGAGCCACATGTGCACTGGGATGAAGGAAGCTGTGGGATGCAGGGCTGTTCTGCTCATACTTGGCAGGCTCAGTCGCTCCTAATGCAATATTCTGCTTATTAAGAGAGATCTGTAAAGAGCAAGATGTTGGCTGTGTGCCCTTCCCAGGAGGAAAATAAAGCCTGTTGCTTTTAAGCCTCTTCGAAGCTCTTTCTCCTGTGCTTTCTTTCATCTTAATATGAATAGCACAAAACCTGCCCCGGCCCATTTCCAGCAAGAGCTCTGTGGGAAACCAGCGGGCACACAGCTTCCCCTCGGCCCTGGGCAGGAGCTACCCCAGAACATCCCTCACCACCCTGGCACGGACAGCCCTGCAGTATTCCAAGATAACCAGGCTTAAGTTCAAGATCTGATGGAATCCCCAATGTCTAGTACAGCTCCTTTGGAGCAAGGACACACTGCAGGATCTGAAGACTCAAAAGGAGTTGGTTATCAGTAAAAGGATGGAAAGAGGAGATGCTATTTCCAGCTAAAAATGCAGATTAGCTCTTCTCAATTGGAAGAACAGCTTTCACTGGTTCCTCTACTGCAAACTAACTACAGAGGATAAATCCACTATGGAATCAGAATAATCACAAACACTGCTCCTGTTAAACACAGAAAACAGGCAAAGAGCCCCCATGCCCTCAAGGGCTGGATATTTGCTAAAGCAATGAGAAAGAAAACATTCCCATTAACCTGCTGGAGCACAGCAGTGACAGACACAATCAGGACAGCACAGCTCCATCACAGCCCCCAAGCAGGAAGGCCTTGGCCCACCCTGGCCATGGCCTCAATCCACGTGTCCTCTCCGGCTCTGTGCTCCCTGGTCGACCCAGGGTCTCCTTCCAGGCAGCTTTCAGGTGAGGAGAACAAACCCATGGAAACAAATCTCTGTATTCCCCTATCCAGATCAGAGGTGTAACTCTCAGCCCCAAGAGGCCTGTCTGAAGTTACTCTACACAGTGAGCACAGCCAAAGAGCCATGGGGCAGCTCACAGCTCTGCCTGTGGAAACACAAGGCTTTCTAATCCACCTCCTTCCTGTGCTCAGCAGCTCTGGATCCAGTTAATGAGGGACTGTAGAATCCTTCGTTTCTACCCTAGAATGGCTTGGGTTGGAAGGGACGTTAAAGATCATCTCCTTCTACCCCCTGCTATGGGCAGGGACACCTTCCACTATCCCAGGTTGCTCCAAGCCCCGTTCAACCTGGCCTCAGACACTTCCAGGGATGGGGCAGCCACAGCTTCTCTGGGCAACCTGTGCCAGGGCCTCACCACCCTCACAGGGAAGAATTTCTTCCCAATATCCCATTTAACCTCTGCCAGGGTGAAGCCATTCTCCCTTGTCCTGTCACTCCAGGCCCTTGTTCAAAGGGCATCGACCAATACCCCAAAGTCCCTGGCTCCCATTACTGACACATCCAAAACTGATATAAAGCTCTCCCCGCTGCTTCCAGCTGCAATGAGAGGAGCTGATGTGTCAGAGTCCACTGTCCCATGCTGGCTGTATTTCCCTCTGTTACACCACTGCAGAAACACTCTGGGATTCAAACATGGCAAGAGGAAAGGTCTGCACATCCGACCTGCTCTCCAAATAAGTATGGTGAGCACCACTTGTCAAAAACATCTGTGTGCAGTGGGACCAGGGAACATCACGCCACCGGAATAGGTCCTAGCACCATAAAATAGAGAATGCCACGGAGAGAGGAGTCACAGATAATTCCTGCACTGCTTGGAGGGTTTGGTCTGTTAATGCCATTCTTCCCAGGCAGCAGCTGTTTGTGCTTCAGGCTGCTTCCTCCCGGATGAAACCTCCAAGGGTGAGACAAACCTGGCAAGGGCAGAGCAGATGCTGACAGGTCCAACTCACGTGCGAGCCCTGATGGTGCAGCGCTGGCCCCGGCAGCTCTGAGTCAGCCTCAGAGCACCACTCAGATCCGTCCCACGGGCAGAAACAGCCTGTGCTGTCCTTGCTCCTCCTGCACTCAATAACTGAGACCCACAGTGCAGTGATCCAGCTCTGTTTTCCCTATGGGAGCAGTGACTCCAGTGACTGAGACAGGAAGCAATGTTTGTTCATAACTCGACCACATTCAGTGACGTTGACATTTCAAAAGCTGCTGCTGCACATTTTTGGAGCTCTTCCTTCACAAAAAAAAAACCAACCCAAACTTCCAATATTTAAAAAAGGAAAAAATCATACTAAAATTCAATGAATAAATAAGAGAAAATACATGAGCGCTTTCAGCTTCACTGCACATCAAATAGATGCAGATTCCAGTTTCCAGGCTTTTGGAAATACAGCTTTAAAAGCCAAAAGTTCTGAAGATGCTGGGCCCTCACTGAGCCTGGCATCCTTCCTTTAGAAAAAGGAACAGCATTGTGGCCAATACCATCCCAGCTTTCCTGACCCCAGGAAAGCTACCTGTGTGCTACAGGCTACCTGCTCCAAAAACTGGGAAATACTGATACTAGGAAGGGCATGAGTACAAAAGGCAGATGCTGGCCAACTCATTACTCTTTAAAAGGGGCTTTAGGGGCTGCAAGGAGGGAGAACCGAGCAGAGTGGGATGAGGGGGACAGAGCCATAGCCTGGCTGTGGCAGTCCCAATCCCAATCCCCCTCCTCCACAAGGGCATTTCTGAGCAGCACCTCCAAACCCAGCCTGGAGCTGCGTGTTCCCTGTGTTACAACTGTACCTGGAGAACATGGGGATGTTGCCCTCTCCGTGCTGTGCCCAGAGCACACAGGGATGTTGCCCTCTCCCTGTGCTGTGCCCAGAGCACACAGGGATGTTGCCCTCTCCCTGTGCTGTGCCCGAGCTCACAGGGATTTGCCCTCTCCCTGTGCTGTACCTGGAGCACCTGGGGATGTTGCCCTCTCCCTGTGCTGTGCCCGAGCTCACAGGGATTTTCTCTCTCCCTGTGCTGTGCCCGAGCTCACAGGGATTTGCCCTCTCCGTGCGCATGCCCTCTCACACGCAGCTCACAGGGATGTGGCTCAANTCTCTCTCCCTGTGCTGTGCCCGAGCGCACAGGGATTTGCCCTCTCCCTGTGCTGTGCCCGAGCTCACAGGGATTTGCCCTCTCCGTGCGCATGCCCTCTCACACGCAGCTCACAGGGATGTGGCTCAACTCCCACCACGCGCAATCCCACCGGACAGCTCTTACCTCCAAAGGAAAGACGGCAAGAATCCCTGCTGCACAAGCAGTATCAGTGGCTACTTCTGCCTGGTTTTAACACAGAACAACAAAAAGATGTTTTCCCTGCAAACGAGCCGAAGCTCCCCCTCAGCCTTGCCTCTTCCCATGCGCATTTGCTGCCTCCAGCCTGCACACCACTTCCCTGGAGCCAGGAGGGGAGGAATAAACAGCACAGAGTGATTCAGCCTCCTTCAGAAAGAGGGTATTCTGGCAATCCTTGACCATGTACCCGCTCCTTTAACCACTGTTAACCTTGGCAGAACCTCCTCAACTCCTCATCCTGGTCCTGGACAAGGCAGCAAGAGGGCGCATGCCTGCAATGCTCCGCACGGTGCCGATGGAGATGGAAACCCAAGTGAAGGACTGAAGGAAAGGTCTGTTCTTTTTCTGAGCAACTCAGCTGTGTTTTCCCAAGTCCAAGTCACTGCCAGGGAGCGCAAACCCACTGTTCAGGAACAGCCAGGCTGCTCCCAGAACAGCAGATTTCTCCAACACTTCTGCACTAAGATTTCAGCTGCAGAAAACTGCTACTTCCAGGAGACTCAGGCTGTTCCTTCAGGGCGGGCATGGAGAACTCAGCTGGCAAGGCAGGCCAGCAGCACTCCTTTAAAACAAAGGACTGCTGGAGGAGAAGGTTATTCACCATTCAATCCAGGTACCTCACACAGCCAAAGCTCCCTGCTTTGGGGGAGCTCCAAGTATGCTGACTCTCCAGAGAAGCATCCCCATTGCCATCGTTTACCTGGGGACCTTGGACATATCATTTGACCTTCTGTGTGCCACCATCACTCAGCAGGCAAATCACCTCAGAGCAGGATCCTCGCTGGGAGCCAGGTGCTGTATCCAAAGCAAGATTTCTCAGGGCATTAAATCCAAAGCGCAATCAGATAATCTCCATGTCGCGGCCCCGGCTCAGCTGTCCTTGGCCAGAGATTCAAATTACTGCTTCGAGCAGCTCCTCTGCACGGATATCAGGAAAACCAGACACAAAATCCTCCCTGCTTAAGACAAGGAGGGTTTATCTGTGACACCCACAAAGGGTTACGTGCAGGAGGAGTGTCTGCAGGACCTGCTGCTGCCTCTGGGATTCTCTCCAGTGCTATTCGCCTCCGGATGGGCTGACCAAGCACTCTTGGCTCTCCACACTGGGGCTGCAGAAACAGCCTTGCCAGGACCTGGTTAACCAGAATATTTAAAGGAAAACCAGCAAAAATTAAAAGAACAAACTGGGGTGGTTCTTTCTCTCTGTCGTGGGCTCCCAAGCTGTGGCACATGGCTGTGGGAAGCCTCACATGCTGGCAGAGCTCACGGTGACATCCAGGAGCCAGGAGGGGCTGCAAGGCAGGAGAGGCCACGATGCCACAGTTCAAAACTGAACCCCAGCCCTTACACATGTTGGGGCACTAGGGAAGGGTCAGGTGTACACAGAGCACTCTGCACCACCAGGGCAGCTGAATTTGGCCTCCAAAAGCCAATTTTCTGCACAGAGAGCAAGCAGGGAGCACACTGCAGCCAGGCTGCCCCACAGGCTGCTGCTGGCCCTGGAAAACACACTCTCCCACCCAGGAAGTGTTCGGACCCTTCCAGCTGGTGTCCTGGCTGCACGGGAGAAGACAAGCTGCAAAACACCAGGTATTCCCATGGATGTGAATAAAAAACCATTAAAGACAAACCTGAGTTCCTCTGCATTCCAGCAAACTGCTCCAGAGAGATGAGAAAAGGAGGGTGCTGCAAGCCAAATCCCTGAGTAACCAGAGAGCTTTTACTTGAGACTTTCACTGGGAGTGCACAAGGAATCCAAGCTAACACTTGATAACATCCATGGGAAAGCATCCAGTGATATCAGCAGCTGTTGCCTCCAGTCCTCTGTATCTACTTAATTTTCCCCCCGAGAGGATACATCCTGCATTACATCATCCCTTTGATATCTGGTTAATAATGGTGATAACACAACCTGCCAGAATATACAGCAGCTAAATCCAACATCTACTCCAACACGGTGTTTTAACTTAACACCAAATACAACTGTGCCACAAGAATAGCTGCTCACTTCAACAAGCAAACAAAAATACCCCAGCTCAAGAAGCTTAACAGCAAGCTGAAGCCTCAGGAGGTCAGGAGAAGCTCTGCAGCTCCTAAGGACAGTCACAGATCTGAGCTCACCTCTGATGGCAGCCCAGAACAGAGGCTTAAGGATGAGTTAGGAAGGGATCAAAGGCAGAGTGACCTCCCCTGTCAGTCCCTCCCATTCCCAGCACTCAGGGCTTTGGAGACTGGGTGGCCTGGAATTTCTCCATGGAGCACTCCAGGTCATTCCCAGCTCTCCAGCTCACCAAGGGCTGCCACAGCTGGGGCAGCAAGTTCTGCTCTTCAGTTACCTACACAAAAAAGCATCTCCTGCTGTGTCTGCTGCCTCCCATTTCAGGGGCACCTCCCAGCTCTGCAAAGACAAGGTGAATACACAAGGATTACCCACTATGTTTCACAGCAAAACTTAGGATTTTATAGAGTCCCTTCCCAAAACTAAACGAAACATATTCTATTTCTTTATTCACTCATTCTTTCATTTCTCCCTCCTTCTATAGAATTTTTTGAGAGAAAGTCAAGTAACACAGCTACATCACTGCTGAATCAAACTGAGTAGATGTGTGACGTCCATTAAATAACACAGTGAGCTCCAAGGGAGGAGGAAATTAGAGTCAGAGAGGATCAGCACTTTTGCATTTCAGTTTCCGAATTAATCAGAGCCCGAGAGCATATTCAGAACTCCCTGGCAGATTTTGCAACACAATTAAATAATTTTGAATATATTGGTGGTGATTCCAGATCCGTTTTCCTTTCAAGTGATGCACAGAACATATGTCATGGTACTGATGTTTCCTTATCCAAGGAGAGCACCAGCTCGTTGCAGGACTGACTCCAGTCTCCAACATTAGCATTTCCCATGCTCACAGATCCCCCTGCCTCGGCGCCAGAGAAGCTGCTGACATTCAGATTTAACAGGTACAGTGTCACCTTGCACTTTTTTTGAGGACTAGTGCGAAGTGCTCTGTGTCACTCAATTTTATGTAAGGCCATGGCTCACTCTTTGCAAAGGAGTGGTTTAGTTTCAATCTGCAGCACCAGTTCCTACCAACTCCTTTGTAACCCCTTCCCCAAAGCTCCCACTGAAAATCTAGGACAGAGATGGACTCCCAGCAGCCCTAAAACACAGAACACACTTCCTCAGGTCCCTGCTCTGGGCTCTTCCAAACCCTTTCCCTGTCACTGCTTTGTTGCTCCATGAAAAGCATCACTGGTCAGAGGGTTTGGAACAGTCCCAAGGCCAGGTCACTGCTCTCAGAGGATGGGACTGGGGAAGATTGAAGCTCATAAGAGCAGGATGCCCTTGGGGCAGGGAAACAGCTCAGCTGCTCAAATCCTCTCCTGAGCCTGAGGAAGACTGGGGCAGCTGCCACAGTTACGACACTGAATAAGCTGGGAACTATTTTCTCTCACATCAGAACAGCCCAGCAGGCAGCTCCAAACTGAGCTCACATCAGGCTAGAGCATCCTGAATCATGGCAAGAAGAGTCTGAAAGGCTAAAATAACACCACCTATGGCAGCCATGGACTCTGGGGGAACCCCCATTCCCAAAACACAAATATGCTCCAGGTGATGTCTCTGTGGAAGACCAGCAACAACCCAGGCGAAGGGCTGATATTTAACAGCAATGAAAAGGGTCTCTAGCCCCAGCTTGCTCAAAGACTACGTGAAGATTTTCGAGGAGCTGAGTGGTTCCAGCAGCACAGGTGGGAAGGACAAGCTGAGCCTCCAGTACAGGCCCAGCCTCCTGCGAGCACTTCCTGATATAGCACAAAGCAGAATAAAGAATTAAGTTAATTAGAAGACAAACTGAACACGCCTCTAAGAAAAGGGCAGCACGCACACACTGGCAGCAGCTTTTTATCCAGTGGTCAGTTAAGAACACAAGCCCAGAGGAGTCGGCAGCCGCCAAAATCCCATCCCCACTGCCCTCCTCCACTCCATGTTCCAGCCTTTATCCTCCTGTCCAACACACAGATCCAGCTCCCCTTCTGCCATGAGTTGAACGACTGGTAGCCCCAAGGACCTCAAAAGCATCCCAGGTTGGAGTCACTGCAGCAGGGGTACAGCATTGGCTCTAATCCATGATTTCCTCCCAAAATGAAGCTGCATTGAATCCCAGGGGTTCTTTTCCCTCCTTTGAAAGCATGGCCTGCTTCTCATATGGAGAAATAATCAATAAAATCTAACAGGCTGCTTTTCATTCATCCCCAGCCAGAAATCTAATCTCCTGTTAACAGCACAGCCCTGAACACATCATTTATCTGCTGCGGGTACCAGCACGCGCGGATTTTACAGCTGCAGAGAGTGGGGCTGCCTGCATCACAACGACTAATTTATTCTCAGAAAGGCTAATTTAATCTGGCAGTGAATGTTCTCAAAGCCTCCTCACACAGAAAAGCTTTTATCTTGGTTGGCTTAACAACAATACAGCATATCCAAAAACGTGGAGGGATGCTAAGGAAGGACACTGGCCCTGTGTTTTGAGTCCTCTAGTCTGAGAAATTTCTCTTGGTAACTACAGGCTTTGAGAAAACACAGAGTCCCTCTGGGTTTTTTAAATAGAGAACTGTATTTTCAAGGCAAAATATACAACAGTTCAGGCTGCTTCCCCCTTGCATACAACTGTGTCTTGATAGAAGGAGGTGTGCTCTTAATAAAACTAAAACCCAGCAAAGATTGTTTAGTATTTAACACCACATTCACTTCCAACTGCGTATCAAGAGCAGCAGCCAGCACACCTGGCCTGGAGGGTGCTCCCTATCACGGAAAGTGACTTTCCCCAGCCCACACTACAGAGGAATAAACTTCAGAAGAAATCCAAAAGCTTTTTGTTTTAAAAGGCTGGGTAACTGCATCATGAAGTTTCAGAGAGAGCATCCTTCTGATTTCCAGCCTCTGCCATCTGTGGGGGGCAATAAATAAGCCATCAAAAAGTTTTTTTTCAATTGCTTTTAAATTCTAGTTGATATTTTCCTGCTACCTGTGACAGTACACACAGAGGCAGCAGGCACCCAGTCAGGCTGAGCCACACGATCCTGCATGGACACGGCCTCAGGTGCTGGTCCTCACCTGGATCCACCCCTTGCCAGCTCCTCCCTGGATCTATCCCTTGCACAGTAGATCACTCGAGAGCCAAGCACAGCTCCTTGGAGTCAGAGGGGCTAAAACAAGGTGGATTTAAGCTCTACAATAGACAGAGCTGTACCTGTCTAACCCTCCACGCTCAGGATTGTCACCACTATTCTGCTGGGAAAGGAAAGCTGGTGCTGTGCAAGCCTGGATCATGTCTGGGAGGGCTCCTTTCCTACAAGGGCAAGAACATGCCCCAGATGACATCCAACAAATTAGGACGATTCAATAATGTGGGAACAAGGCAAAAATCAGAGGGAAGCAGAGCATTTACGCAGGCCACAGGAGAAATAAAGAAGAAAGCAACACAACACCCCCCTTGTTCCTATCTGTCAGGAATTGCTGTCCCAAGAATAGCCTATTCAGAAACCAGGAAACTCAGAGAGCAGCAGGGAAGGGCTGAGTCACTGCCATTTGGAAAAAAAAGAAACAACCCACAACAAAACAACCCAAAAGGAAAGGAGAGAAAACATGGGATAGCAGCTGTTCTGGGTCTTGGAGATATGAACAAGTCAATCCAGAACACATTAGTCAGTCTTTATTTTCAAAAGATCTCCAAACATATGGTACTGCAATAAAAAGCAGTTGACCCTCCCTCTGCTCCTGGGAAGCAAATTGTACCAGGAAAAGTTGCTGGTGCTTCCCGGCATCAGCCCCTGGATGCAACACCCCCTTGGCTGGGCACAGCTGCCAAGACACAAGCTGCTCCCAGTTTGTGCCCTGATTTTTGTTCCTCTGCAGCGTTAGCATCCAAATATCCCAAAGATTCACAGGCTGGACAAGTGCTTTCCCTTTGGAAAAGCACATCCATCTCAGGGATGCCACTAGCAGAGGGTGAGGAGCTGTTTCCCTTCCCCACACTGGAAGGGCACAAGGTGAAACATGACTTGGATGGGTTTTCCACAACTCTGTGAACGGCTGAGGAGAAGCCAAGTGCTCCCAGCTCACATCCAGCCTCAGCAATGCCTGTCTGGCCCCCAGGAAGGCCAGGCTGCAGTCAGGCTTTGCTAAGTCTTCCCACACGACAATCTTTGTTCTGTGACCTAAATGAAATCAATTCTACAATAATTCTCCCCAGGACAATAATCCCGTTCACTCACCCATCATCTGAAAGATTATACCTGCTCTCCAGCTGTGGGGCTCTGAGATTTCTGAGCAATGAGGGACTTATTTTTCATAAAATCCCTTGATGACCCCTCACAAATCAGGGAAGGGGGGAGGCCTATCTTTGCAATCAAACAGTTGTGCTTCAAAAGATGTTTGGAAACACCTCCAATTCGTTTATCCTGCCCTGTGAGGTACTGTCAGATTGAAGTTGCAAAGGTGAGAAGTGGGAAGCCCCTCGGAGTCCCCAGGCTGCAGCAGATCACCTGTGCTCAGGTGTGACCACACCTCCGCCACCACCTCTTGTCTTGGCAAAAGGTTCCATTGTCAAATGACCTAAGTCAGGCTTCCTCTGTAAAGACAGGAGCAGCAGATCCCATTTGGGGATGTCAGTGCTCACAAAAACAACACAGGCTGAGGTCTGGAGTGAGGCAGGAACCGGCTGTGTCTGCACAGGCAGCCCAACAGCAGGAGAGAGAAAGTCCCTGCGCTCTTCCTTTTTACAAAGTCCTTTTAGTCTGAGAGTGGGGCTGCATTTCTGGCTTTCATTAAACCAGGAGGGAAGCCCAGAGAGCCCAGCTTACCCTCCTGTAGCAGTCAAAGTGCCTCTCCCTGAAGCCCCAGTCCCAGGCAGGGAGGGGACTGCACCCTGCTGACAAAGCAGCTCCCACAGACCTCACCTCTTCCCAGCTCTGGGAATGGCTGGGATAACACAACACCCTCATATGTAGGCCCAAACCTGACACTAAGTCCCAAAATGAGAGCCCAAGGAAACCGTCCCAAAGCAAACAGGCTCTCGTGGTTCACATTGTGAGTAAAATTTCTTTTCTCTGTTACCATGCAATGAATGCAAATAGCAAACAAAGATGCAATGGACTATGCAGGTATCACAGTAGGATGTGATGGATGGAATTTAGGATTGTAAGATGGAATGCAAGATGTGTGTAAGCTTAAAGCAAGAATACTTCTTCGAAAAATATCTTCCAAAACTTATTATGGAGCCAGGCTGACAGGGCAAGGTAGGGAAGATTTTGTTTCTCTGTGTAGAGACTGGGTATGAAAGAAGGTTCAGGAACATACACAGGAGGGAAAGTTCAGGGCAGCAGGATCCCTACCTCAGCACAAATACTTTATCCTAAAATCTATAGGAGAACTGGGTATTATTGCATTTTCTTATGTATAAAGGAGGCAAAGAATATAACTATTACTAGTGCACAGTTACCTTACTAATCTCAGTAAGTAACAATGAAATATATTATTTAATTTGCACAAAAAGCCCCAGCTCAGCTCTTCATTATCTCATGATCTCAGGTTCCACTGTGCCAAGTGGTACAAAGTCAAACACTCACAGCCAGCAGCTGTTCTGCACAGTTCCTAAGATGTTAATCACATTGCCATCTTTTGGGGGTATTTCTTGTGTTTTCTTACTCTAAATTCATGCCTGCTAGGAGAGTCCAGATTAAAGACAGCTGCACTGAAGTGCCTCACGTGGAGATGTGCAGCATGAAGCACTTTGCTCCTGCTTCCATCTTCCACCCAGATCGATGACCAGCACAGGGCTGCTCTCAAATGGCCTTTTTTCACCACCACAAATACACAAATTTGAAACTGCAGCCACGAGGCAGCTCAGAATGAATGGACCCAAACCAATAATAGCAGCAAATAGTTTCCCTGAGCATTTCACACCAGAAATAAAAACTCTGCTCCCCCTGCCTCAGAGACTTTATTCGGGTGAGAAAATGGATTGTTGGTTTCCTTTGGCATCTGTTCCAATTGCATTCCCTTTGATCAGAGAAGGAGACAGGTCCTGTGCAGAGCACACCAAGATCTGACACTGCTCAAGAAAGTGGCACTGCTTCTCTCCAGCTGTGAGACAGGTACCCAGTGGCAGTTGGGAACAGCAGGAAAACAGCGAGGTGAACATCACATCTCAAGGCAGAAGTTGCTCATCATGTGCTTTTTGATACACACTGACCTCTGTGTTTGCACACTTGTGTGCTCAGGTGCCTTGCTCTGAAGCCTTCAGGAGAGTTGATTAGCTCCAGGCTGGAGTCCTTTGCCTGCAAAAGCAGATCCCAGAAGCAAAACAAACCAAAAACCTCCAGTGTTTTGCAGAACAACCAAAGTTTCCACTAAAACCATCCCTGTTCCTGTGTTAGGGCAAAAGGAAAAGTGGTGCACAATTCAAGTATTTCCTTTTAGGACATCACTGACTGCTGCTAAGAGCCGTGAGACATATCAACATCTATTTGTGGTTTCCCAGCTCTCCTGTCCTGTGTTCAGCAGCTTTGCATGGATCACTTTGGGAGAACACCTCTGAGAAGCCAGCACACCTGTCTAAAAGCTCAAAGGTATTTTCACTCCTGCTGCCTTTGTTATTATTTTAATCTCCATATTATGCAAATGCTATTTATTGCCTCTGTGGCTCACCTGGCAGCCATCAACCTTTCCCTTTGCTTGGTGCAAAGCCCAGTAAATGTGAGCCTGCACACAGGAAAGCTGTCACATGGTACATTCAGCACAGGTACAGAGCCCTGGTAAGAGTGGCAGAAGTGAAGCACAGCCCCACTGCAGACCCTACAGAAACCACTATTTTAAAAAAATACATTTCTTTCAATTGAGGATATTGTCTCCTGATTAAAACAATCATAAGAAATCAAATAGGGTTTTAGAATGTACCACAACCACGTAGATCACTGAATTTCATACTTCTCTTTACCCACTGGCAAAATACAAGTCTTGGACCAGAACAAATACTAAGAAGTATCTCCTTCCAAAACCACTCATCCTCATACTGTAAGATCAACCACATCCTTTAAACACATGTATTTATCTGCTAAATTCATATCTGAAGGAGAAAAAATATACTCTTTTCCATAACAGAATTACTTTCATGCCTTCTTTTGCTATGTTAGTGAGACTGGCAATGGCAACACTTCTGTGGGTGACAACACTGTGACCAAGACCCAAAGCCCCCCAAAACATACCAGGTGTGGGTGTTGTGGACAGGCTGTAGTCTGGGCCCTGGCTGAACATCCCTCAGCTACAGGAACACCTTAGCTGCGCTCCCAGAGCATGTTTGCCACTTGTGCTTCATCCAGAAGGAAAGCAGTGGCCACTGTGTGGCTTCCCCCACACAGGAATGGCTGATTAGGAAGCAACCTCCAAAAACATGCTCATAAACCAGAACTAGGTGCTGAGGGAAACGTCCTCCCTCCCTTCATAACTGCAGCTGAGACAGAGACCCAGGCAGAACACAAGGAGCTGAGTTTCAGAACTGAATTTGAGGTGCAGGACCTGTTGAGGGAACACAAGAAGCTCAACACAGTCCTTCATCTTACTAGGAAGGGCTCAGGTTCTGAAATCAGAGAAGCTCCCTCACTGTTACCTGTCCCTGTCACACCTGTGGCAGGATCTCTTGGTACTCAGTAGGAACACACACATCCCCTCTCCCAGCACCTCCCTGAGCAGACACGGCCGGTGCAGGCCCAGTGCAGCTGGGCAGGACTGACCACATTTGCTCCGCTCAGGGGACATCTGGGGACACTGCTCCATCACCCTGCCCTGGTTACAGCCATGAAGTCACAGCCTCCCTACCTCCAGGCAGGAATTAGCTGCTCACGTAACCCCTAAGGAGAACAGAGCAGGTACATCGCTAAACACTTCCGGGGATTTCCTGGGGCACACGGATGTCACCACAACATGGAGACAGAGAAGCCTTTGGGAAAGGGAAGTTTTCAGCCTGTGCTTTGCACACTGACACGAGTCTGTTTAGTCCCTAAACACGACTGAATGACATACTGTGGTTATAAACTACACTGTGTAATACTCACTGCAGTTTCCCCTGCTGCCTGCTCCGGTCACACTCTGAAGCCAGCAGGGCCCCTGCTGAAATGAAAGCCCCGTTTTAAGCACGTTGGATGAAGGGAACAAACAGGAAGCTCTTGTGCATATTCCAAAAGTGTTTCTCAGAGAGTTCACCATACAACCCAAACCCACTGTAATTATAATTTAAAACACTTCTATTTAAAATCATTGTGCTTGACCTCAACTCTACCACCTGATATTTTAGGCTCAGCCTGGAATGTGACAGCCGCCAGTCCCTTCCCCAGTTCTCACGGGTGCAAGGAGACCACCTCAGAACAGGTTTTCCAACAACACCTCGGGCCAAGGAGCACAAACCTACACTTGCAGTGACCTGGAGAAGTTTAACCTTGAGCATGGCTCATGTGGAAGATCCAGAAGACACTGGCAGGCAGTGTCCATCCCAGCCTGCCTGTTCCTGCTCCCCTGCACAGCCCTGGAGCTGTCCCTGGGATCTCATTCCTCTGTTTAGTGGCAACCACAACCCCCTGTGTTCTTCCCAAAGCAACTGAATGCAGCCTGACAGCTGCTGTCCTTTGCCTCTCCAGTCCCTTTGGGAGGCAGATATCACCATTTTAATGGTTAAAAACCTCACAGCTTCCCACTAACATTTATTCCTTGGTATTTGTTGCTGTGCTATGCATTAACTGAAGAAACTCTCCCCATTTCACACTGCCAATGTGCTGATAGACAATTATCATTCCCACCATCATCATTTCTCTTCCTGCGTGTCAAGACATCCCAGCTTCTTTCGGCTCCTCTAAAATGGACTCATTATCCCTGATCACTGGACAAATAATTCCAGACCAAGTTCATCTCTCCAGAGCAGGGATGATCAGAAACACACACACACACGTCCCTAGGCGTGGTTCCCTGCTTTCCCGGGATCTGTCTGGATCACATTTGCTCCTCTCTCAGCTGTGCCCTCCCGGCAGCCCCCACCGTCCTCCCTGCCAGCTCATGACCTCGGCCGGGCAGCAGCGCTCGCCTTACACCGGGAAGTCTTTTCCCAAGTACACGACCTCGCTTTCCACACGATTAAATTTCATCCCAGCCCTCCCGCCCCAACCCTTCTCGGCACTGCTGAGGGCACAAAAGCTGAAGCTTTGCAAGATTTTTAGCAGCACCCTGCGACACTTTGTCAGCGTTAAAGGCCTATCCGAGGCCAGGGCTGCCTCCGACTCCTCTCCCGGCCCATGGTCCCTGTCCAGCCGTACCTCTTCTCGCCGGCTCCGCAGCAAACGTTCCTATCACGGCCGAGCACCGAGCCCTTCCCTCTGCCTGCTCCCTCCTCACAGAGTTAACCCGGCATTAATTTCCATCCCTGTTCTTCCCAGCAGCGTGTGGTGCTGGTCTCTCCTGCCTGTGTCCCCGCCTGTGCTCCGTGTCCCCTCTTGCTGAGTGTCCTCCCGTGCTCGGTATCCCCCCTCCGGTTCTCAGTGTTCCTCGATGCTCGGCGTCCCCCCCCACGGTTCTCAGTGTCCCCCGATGCTCGGTGTGTGTACCCCCAGTGCTCGGTGTCCCCCCCGGTGACTCCAACCGACCCCGCTGCCGGGAGGCCGCCGCGACCTCTTCGGGGCTGGGGGGGCCCCCAGGTCGCCCTTC
>WBMZ01014907.1:0-113777 GCA_013400975.1 Atrichornis clamosus
CGGCGGGAGCCCGCGGAGCCGGGCGGCGGCCAAAGCCCGTCCCGCGGCCGCGCAGCCGCCCGCTCCCGGCCGCGGAGACGCGCAGCGGAGGACAGGTCTCAGCACAGACAGACACGCGGGAGCGCCTGTCCGGGGGTGTCAGCCCGCCGCCCACCCCCTCCCCATTACCTGTCCGCGGGTGCGGAGCACCCCCGAGGACTTTGTCTCCGCGGCGCGCCCGGCTCCCAGCGCAGAAGTTTCTGCCCCTACTCCGCTCCTCGCAGCAACAGCGACACTTTCCCCGCCCGCCCACTCCGTCCGTCCCTCCTTCCCTCCCGCAGGGGCGGGGGCGGCGGTCCGGAGCGCGGCGCGACCCCGCCCCGCGGCTCCCCCGGGGTGTGCCCAAACCGGCCCCGGGGGGTGCCCGCGTACCGTGGCCGAGCGGCGGAGGCTGCGGTGCGGCACGGCCCGGCCGGCGGCGAGGCTGCCGGGCTGGGGGACGTGCCCGCCCCGGTGCTGCCCTGGGGAGGGCTGGGCGTGCTCACCTGTACCCGCCGGCTCCAACAAGGGCAAGCGAAGGGTGCGGGACCCAGGCGTTGCCACCCCATCCTCCTCTGTTCGCCCGAGCAAGCCCTCCTGTCCTTTAGTCTTCGTTTATTTACAAACTTACTGCTAGTTACCTAACCGGTTAATACGACAGCAGAAGAAATTAAACCCAGGAGGAATATCACACCTCTTGGGTTTTTGCACACACAGGTTTTTAATGGAAGAGAAACCATCTGGGAGAGCTCTTCTAAAAGAGGTTACACAGCGGTACGACTTCCAAAGGGAACGTCTCCGGCGGCACAGCTGCAATTCTTGCAGATATTTAGGAAGACTGGGACAGGCCGCTGTCTCTGCACGGAGGTGTGGGAGCAGAGAGGGGCAGGCACACTGCCTGCAATTGTCTGCTGCGTTTGATTCTCCAGGTGTGTTTATTACCACTATTGCACCGTGCAAGTACAGCTCTGATGCGTGTTACACAATTCACCTTTGTTATGTTGGTAACCCTGTCATTCTCTCCGCAGGGCAGTTGTGAGCATGGGCAGAAGGGCTTGACGTTAGGATAGCCAGTTGTTCCCCTGACAATTTTTGTTTGGTTTGTTTCCAAGAAAACTAGACCCAAAAAGTCCTTTCCATAGAGAGCAACGTGATGAACGTTGTGGTAGTCCTTTGTTCCTCAGTCAGTCTGTGCCACAGCCAGCCCTCAAAATTTTGTCTCCTCCCCAGAAGGCTACACCCTATCTTTAGAGAGGCCCAGTGCATCAAAATAGCAGAATTGGATGGAAGTTAATCTCTACAGGAGGCTGAACTGAGAAGCAGAGGACATATGCTCATGGTAGACTCATCTGCTTAGACAATACACTGTGTTAGAGTTTTCTGCTGGCTCCCTGCCTGCTATATTTTTTCCCGTAATGTAGTGAGAGATGGAGTCATCAGAATCATAGTCTGTCAGGCCAGAAGAGACTCTTCTGGCCTAAAAGTGCTTTCTGCCAGAAAACACTACTTGTCCATCAGAGGACACCGAAGTGTGCTGTCAGTGAGGCATACTGACAGCACTTCTGCCCAGCAGACTAGCTTAGCCAATTGTGATTATGACATTTCACTGAAGAAATCTATACTGTTGTCTATGGGCTCTTTAAATATAAAACACTAAATAGTTGTAAGACTAAAATGAGTGGCAACTCTCACAAGTATGGTTTCTCCTGCTGATCTTGCAGAGAGCATTTAAGATAGATGTACTTTCTAGAGGACTAGGAATATACCTGGTTGTCATTACTGATGGAAGAAAGCAGAAGAACATCACAAAGCTATTACATTATAAGCATTTTTCGTTGTGAGGGAAAAAAAGAGAGGTATCAGGCCAAGTATCAGTCAAAAATCAGGCTCTTTCATGGTGCTTAAGGTAATCACTCAGAAATAAATAGACTTTCCACACAGGGTGGAAAGAGTCTGCTGAAGGTTGTGCAGAGGAGCCACCCGTACCAGATTCTAGTTTAACCAATGTCTCCTTGGACAGGGGTCTCTGTTACATAATTAGTACATTTAATTTGGGATTGGGATGTTTATCCTGTTCCAGATCACCTTCTCCTTCCTGTGGACAGCTTTATTCTTCTTTATACAAGTGCAATTAGAATACCACTTTGCCCTTGTGTAACACCCCTCGACAAAGACTCTAGGGACAGACTATCAGCTGCTGACCATGGTGTTGGCTCTATGTGCTGAGCAGGAGATAGAGCAGAACAAATCCATGGGAAGCTGTTGGAAACAATCAGTGGCAGCACTGCTAATATGGCATATGAAAAAGTCATACGAAAAATCATATGGAAGCTATTAAAAACTATTTGTTCTTCAACAGCTAGCTCTTAAACTTTCAGGATTGTGCCAGGATTGTGTTCCCAATTTATTTTTCACAGGCCTGAAAGTTAACTACTTGCTTTTAAAAAGAAATAAAACTGGAATTTTCTCATATTCAAATAACTTCTGGAACCAGGAATTTAAAAGCAAAGTGAATATCATTAAGAATACTATTCATATATTGATATCTGTGGAATTGGTAGCACTGCAGTAGTGGTGATGGAGGCATTTTTGCCCCTCTCAGCCATACACCTTTGTTTTGCTGTAATGGATTATGTTTATAGTAAATTCATATTAGTGGTAAATCCAGTTTGTAGTGTACTGCAGAGATTAAAATCCTCACGTTCGCAAAATGCTGAACCAGTTGCCTATCAAAAAGGACACAAGAAAATGCCATACCAGAAACTATCATCTGCTGTCATGAATATTTGAAGCTAGCATCACTGTCAAATGCTACATTCTGTAAATTTACACTTCAGGCCACCATTTAAATTCCTGGAAAATTCACAAAATAATACATCCTTCACAGACTTGGACATTACAATATTTTGTGGTCTTAGGTCCAGCCCTTACCTCATGACTCACTCAAGCAAAACATCTGTTGAAGTAAATGGGAATTTGGCAGGAAAAAAGGATGGAGATGGGCCAAAATCAAAATAGGGGTGGAAACACTGGTCTTTTAAGGCAGTTGGATTCCTTGTGTGGACACAAAGTTTGCTGTTCAGAGGTTAATTCTCCTGTGAGATTACCGAAGGACTTCCGATGCGCCTTCAGCCGACGTGTCCTGCTTAAGCAGGCTTTAGTGAACACCATCTGTGGTTGTTCCTCATGCACACCAGGTTCCCAAGGTACACAATAAAGTGTTATTTTGGTGAGAATGTTAAGTTCCCCCTTTTGCCCCTGTATTTGGCTTTCCTTCTCAAGGAACTGTTACATTAGAAGTTTCTTCGACCTTAACCACTTTCATCCTCCTCCCTTTGGTTTGCCGTGGAGCAGCGTGTCTGACTGACTCAGTGTTTGCATGGATTTCCTCTCAGTGGTTGGTGTTCCTGCTTGTCCTCCGAGTGTCTCTCTCTCTCCCTTTTAAGTAGTGAAATCCTTTATCAGTCCCTTCCTGACCTCCCTGTATGTCTGGCTTCTGGGCATCTGCTTTACTTTTGTTCTCTGCTCTCCAGCAGCCGCCCGTGTTCCATCCGGCTGCAGCAGCTGGGCATCCCTGGGTCTGCCTCTGCCTGTCACCCTGGCTGCCTCTGGGGCCCCATGTCCCCAGCACAAGCAGTACAGGCTCTGGAGCTGCCTCTTCCCTAAATTTCAACTCATAAACCCCCAGGAGCCTGGGACCCCTTAAATATTTGGGATCCTTCTATCCCTCCTGCTCTTCTTGTCAATACAATATGAAAGTACACAGACAATTTCTAGATCTATTATTGGAAAATTGTATGCATGATGCAAACTATCAGATGGCAAAGGCCCTACATCCTCTGCAAACGCACATTCTTTCAACATAGTTAATGAAACACAGTCTCTAAGAGAGTTTGTAATTAAGGCAGAACACATTTTCACTGAGGGTAAATTAGTAAAGGTAAATTAATGAATATGAAAGTGTTTCTCTTCTTCTCTCCGCATGCACACACATGCACAACACACACAAACACAGGTAGGGGGAAATGCCCATCTCCAATACAACACCAGATCAGCGTTTTGGCTTCTGTGCCCCCTCTACTGGCTGGCCTTTTTTAATCTGTATCAACAAATGCACTTTAAAAAATTATATTGAAATTGACGATGCTGGTGCCTTAATAAAATTGGCCACACTAGTAAAACTATTACAAAGAATAAGTATCTGTACCAATCCTGCAGAATGGTAATTCATAATTATTTGCTCTAAGCATATAGTCACACTCAAAATATTTTTAAAATGTTAAGATAAGAGATGTTGAAAGCTGACAGAGCAATGTAAAAGTTCCTAAGAAAACAAGCGTCTTGAAAATACAGGTGTGTGTGGATGGGATGTTGTAATAAATTTTTTTTGTTATTTCCAAGCTTTTGATGTAAAAGCTTCCTCCTTTTTGTAATTTTCCCCACCAAAAACAAATTATATAAACTTATTCTTCACTCTGTATACTATATAGATCCAAATATACACATATGTATACTCATACATATACACTTACATATATTTATACATATATACATATGTATATTCAAAGATAAATTATTAAAATATCCAGAAAGATAAAATTAAATATTTGATACAGGCAGAAGTTTGTACAGAGGGAAACAGATTAAGGCATAAAATCTAGATAGCAGTTCCATGAGCTGTACTGAAAAACCTGTGCTGAAAACTGCACTGGTCTTACTGACATCAGTGAGACTGGGCTTTTCCAGCCAGAAGCTTTCAGCAGGAAAGCAAAGCCATTCAAAGCATGTCCAAACCCACCAGTTCCAGTGCAGGTGTGGAAAAGGACCAGAGATGACCTAGCTGTGGGGCTGAGAGACCTGGAGAGTAATATTTGCAGAAGTTCTAAGAGCTTGAGTTGGGACATTTGAGAGGAAAAAGTAGCCTGCCACACTCACCAAGCAGTTTTTATTACTTACTAAAAGAGTAGGTATGTGTTGTTCAAATAGCTGAAGTACAGTTTAATTCAAGATGTGACATGTCAAGAACAAAAGGCATCTTTCTTTCAAAGTATGTATAAATGTAGGTAGCTGTTCTGCAGCTTTATAATTTCTAAAATTGCAGAAAAACTAGAACGAAAATAGAAATCTGATGGCCTTGAAGGGAGAATGAGCAAGTTCCCTAAACCCCTTTGTTCATGCCCCCCATGTGAGACTTACCTCAGACAAAGCTCATGGCCATGGCATTATTCTCAGGGAATATTTTCCACGTGACAAGGTACCTGGGACTACATTACTGCAAGACAAAGCCAAGTCTTTGCATTGACAATGCAAATGAAAGCAATGGTGCTGTGCTCTTTAAAATAAGCAACATAAGGGCTAATTTCTGCTAAACTCGACTTAGAGTCTCTTGTGCTTCCTGCAAGCACAACCCCTCCTGCCCTGCACTCGCCCTGCTGCGTACATGGCTCAGCTCACCACCAGTCTGGTATCATTTTAGAACCTCTTGCTGTTAATTCATGCAATCAATACAAGAACAAAAATGGATTTTTCTCTCTCCTTTAGCCAGTGCACTAGCCAGGGCAGTCAGGGAGCAGTACTGCAAGCATGCGTGGAGTCTCTCAGGGAGAGGGGGGTCCCTCTCCGAGCCCATGTGTCCTCCCTGGGGCGGCAGACGCTCGCCAAGCCTGTCAGGTCCTTCTTTCCTCAAAACCCCATCGCCTGCACAGAAAAAGCCCTGGCCAAAGTCTTCAACAAACCAGCACTCCAAGGCCAATCTGTGATGCTAGCATCTTTCTGGCATAACAAATCACCCTCAAAAGCCCTTGTGTGAAGCCTGTAAAGCCAATGCAGTTATATGTTGAATTGTCATATTCATTTTAAACCCAAAGAGGAACATATTTTCAAAAATGACTGTTATGTGAGTGCATCCTCTCATGAAGACTGTTTGCCCTGTTATGCACCATCAGAGGGGGAGGACAAGGAAACAGCAGCCTCTGGAAAACACAAAGTTATCCCTAATTTCACAGTTTCCAAAGGTTCTACTTATAAGCTCCCTGTGTGTGATGCAAAACTGGCTCCTCAGCTCATTCAAAATGCTAATTTCACTTCGAGATAGCAGTTTCACTTTAGGATCCCAACACTTTGAGTTTAAGCACATTCTCAAAACATTGTTGTGGAGATGACGGGTGAGAGTCCATATCAAAGTCTTTCTCAAGCTTTTATCATGTTCGGACATTATCATTTTTCAAGTCAGAAGTGGAAGAACAACCAGGACTGCTGACCCAACCCCTCTCTCACAACCAGTTTGTGCTGATACTATCACTGGTACAAGAGATACCACAGTCACATCCTATCTTATCTTCCAGGGCAGGGTGTTTACAGACTCTTCACTTGCCTTATTGTACTAGCACATGCCAACCTGCAAGATAGCTCCTAAAAGTGACTGTGCTCTCCATCACTTCATTTAGGTGTCAGCATTTAGTTTCTAAGATCATTCTGTTCTTTTCTTCTTCTCCTTCCATTGATTCCTGTTGTTACATTGCCAGTGTACAAATCCAGTTCCTCTGTGAATTCATTAGCCCCTTATTGCTAGGAAAAAGAAAAGAGTAATCTCTGTTTTCTCCCTAGGTACCAGTAGACATGACTGCAAAGAGAATGAAGGGGCAGATTTATTATACAGAAATATGGGGGTTTTTTACACATTCACTTTATAAAACAAATACTTGTTTAAAGGAGGTGCTTGCTTCCTTGCAATTCCAGATCTGTATTTATGGTCTGTAAAGAAAACATATAAGCAATATTATATGACTAATGTTCTAGACAATTTTTCCTCTGAGTCTTCAATAGGTGCCAAAGAATGTTTAACATATTTGTTTAAAATTCAAAATCGATGCTTTCTTGAACCTTTCTTTCTTCATATAGACATGGCCTTGTAAACTGACTAGAACAAGGTCTCACTTCTTCATGCAATCAACACTATCTGGCCAAGATTTTTGGCATGAATTTTGAGGCACACTAAAAAAAGTGTAACATCATCACTCATTTCCATGGTTTTCATTCCCTGTTCCTGTCTGTCCCAGCATTCACAGTCAGGCAGCAGTGACTTGGTTTTTACATTAATTCACTACTGGCTCAAAAAAAAAAGGGTGTGTTCTAATTAGGTTCCAGGTTTTAATAGACCAAAGCATGTGCCTACGTGTTGTCCTGAACCAAGGTGTCATCTGCAGTCCAGCCCTAAGCTGCCAACACACACAGAGTTTATTTGAAGGCCTCTTAATCCAAGCAGTAACTGTCTCTGAGCCTTGTTAGCATGTGAAATGCAAAAAGTAGGAAAAGTGTTGAACAAACTGACCACTTATACGTGCAAAATAGAAGGCTGTGTGCATCTCAAAAGCTAATGGTTGCTTAGAAAAATAAATTTTAAAACCCCCCAACCAACCAACAAAAACACCCTGGCCAGATACAGACATGGGTAGAAGGTACAAGACTGCACATATTAAATGAGTTCTAGATATGCCACGTGTCCTAGCCTAACCTACTATTCACAAATGAACTTCTTCCTGGAACAGGAAAACTATGCTATTTCTCTTTCCTATGTACTGTAGCATTTGGACTCATAGAGCTGCCCTGTGGTGACTTTTTCCTTCTGTTTGCCAGCAGTTGCTGCAGAAGAGTGCTTGAGCAGAGAAGAGGGTCAGCATCATGTGCCTGTGAGGCAGGCTGGTAACCTTTTATGTAATAAGCCTGTACCACTGAATCCCAGACCACAAGTTTCTGCAGCAGACAGATTTTTCATAATTAAATCCTGATGAGAAACAGAGCCTTTAAAAGGGTTGTGCTAGTCTGTGCTGTTGCTTTGCAGACAATCATGGAGCACAACAATTAAGGTTCTAGTTGTGTGTGACCCACGACTGACTTTGACTGATTTACAACAGGCAATCCAGAATTAGGGCAGACACCCAATTTTCCTGGTCCTCCCTTTTGAATTCACTCTGTAGTTGTCATTTTAGTCCTTTCTAGGGCCGGCAAAAGCAGACTGGCTGATTTAATCATTTCCCTTCCTTCTTCGGGATTTTTTAGGGGTTTTCATCACCATGAAATCTGAGTACCTCTTTCCTTTTTGACTTTCAGAGGAAGGGAGGGATGTGGATAATTCTGGTAGGAAGTTTGATGCTGTCCTTGTCAGCACAAGGAATTCCTAAAGGAAGGAGCTGATGGGAGACAAGGACTGAGAGTGGGTTCAAAGAAGAGCATTCGGTAGGAAACTAGGGGCAAGCTGGAAGCCACAGCCAATGCTGTAATTAAAGGACATCCTGAGTAGCAGCAGTGGATCGCACTTTTGACCACAAATGACGGCCCTGTGAACATGGAAGAGGTGACACCTCATGGCACTGGCCACCTGTATTAGGTGACTTGTGAGCCTTTTCCTCACTAGTCTCTTCATGAAGGGGGTAGCTTTACTTGGAATGACTCACAACCCACAATTGCCAGCTAATTGCACCGTAGTGCCTGAGCCGGGAGGAGGAGTTGGCGTGGAAGCAGTCCCCAGGAGTTTAGGAGGGAATGTGCTGCTAGGTCATCAGACACAGGCCTTTGGTAGGCAACTGTCTTTTATCTTCCGTTTATGCTCACTGAGCTTAATTTACCAGGTTTTTGTCTCCTTTGTTGTTCTAATCATTCATTACTTCATTCTTCTGTCAATTAGAAACCTTGAATAACCCAGCTATAGGCATTCATTATCAGTCAGCATTTATTTGTTCTTGACTGTCATGTATTCTAGATTAAATTTCTTTTCTGGTCTTTTCCTTCTCACTTATTCACAGACAGCAAACATATCACTCCTCAGAGAGAAGGATTTTAAAGAATTTTCTTTGGGAGAAGTGAATTTTTCTTCATTTTCTGAAAAACCAACACTACCATGGAGGTGTAGCTTGCTTGTCTTCCTGATGTGGTAGGAATGAACATTGCTACTATGCCTTTAACATTCCAGCTGAACTACCCCAGGGCTGAGCGAGCTTTCCGGGTGACTTTGAGGGCTTGCCGGTGAGGAGGTGGGTCACTGCTGCTGGACTCCACCCAGGCTCAATGAGCACCCCCAAAGGGACACAGGATAGGTACAATGTTTGGCCAGAGAGAGGAGTCTGGACAGTGTGAATGAGAGGAGAACTTGGCCTCCTTTTTGCTCCTTTTTTGCTCCTTTTCGGGAGGAGGGAGGAAGAACGAACTGTGGTAAGGTGAAGCCAAGGGAAAAAAATTCTGGATTTAGCAGGACTGGATTGTGCTGGTGTTTCTCATGGGCCAGGGCTGACCAGCACACATTCCTTGTCTCTTAACCACAAGTCAGCTGAGCATGTCAATTTGAGATTGAGGCATTTGAAGTCAGTATTAATTAGAGCACAGCATCACATCCCTTGGACTGCATGGAAGTTGACGTGACAACAGACCTACGTCTTATCTCTTGGCACTAACCCTCTTTGGTGCATTGTACCTTATGATACACAATAACAATGAACCCATAACAACAACAGCATAAAACCCAGATCTGTTAACCACAAAGCACAACCAGGAATTATTTTTTTAACATTTCTAGTTTGCTTTCAGTCTGGTTCCTAAGGAAACAAGACTTACACAAACTGATATCCATCTACCCATCCAAGAGTTTTCCTCATCATCCATGCTGCCACTTGCAACACCTTTTGACTTTTTAACCAATTTCAAACAAATATAGTGGAAGATATCTCAAAAGTGTCAACATTTAGCGTAAAACTCTTAAGGAGATGAAGTGGCCACATTAATGCTGCTAGTAATGGAAAGGCAGTCATCACCTTTTTTTTTTGCTTGCTCTGATGGAATTTAGGAGAAACAGAGGGCCAATTAGCACTAATGTAGGTGACTGCCTACACGGCCATGTCTGCATGGCTTCTGGAAAAGCTACTTTTTGCTCAGTTTCTGGGTTAAGTAAAGGCAGAAGACCTGCAAAGGGGCTGGAGAAAGTGGAGGATTGGCCCAAGGAAGCTGATAATGATACAGGGTTGTGGATGTGATGTGGACACAAAATGAGCTACTCAAGCTGTTTGTGGAAATGGAAGAATGTAGGAAAATATGATGCAAGTTTATAGGGAGAATACAGCAGAGACCCCCAAAATAACCCCCTAGAACAGACAGTTTATCTCCTCTAACTCCTTAAAATTAATTCCCTTGTAGAATTCCATCAAAATTCTCCTTTCTATGGACTACAGCTTCATCACTACAGGTAGTAACTGCAGTTGTTGAAAAAAATAACCTGCCAAGATTTGACTGCATATTTTATTTTCCATCTTGTATGTGCTTTGGAAGCTCTTGAAAAGCATCAGCCTTAAATATGATATGTTGGCTTGAGTTCAAAACCCAGGAGCAGTTTAGACCCTTTGGGGTTTTTGCCTTTTTTTCCCCTGACTCTCTCAGACTTAAGTAGTGAAAATAAACTGTCTGTCCAATGAGTATATGCTACTTACTTTGCTGTAAAAGTTAGGCTTTCGTTCTGTTCAGTTCTCAAGATGATTGTTAGTAATGGCATACACATATAAATATATTAATATTTATATATATTTGTGTATATAAATATTAGAAATAGGTTGGGTATTGGTTGGGGTTTTTTCCCAGAGCACCCCTCCATGTGGCTCTGAATGGTTTCAGGAGGAGTGAACAGGTTTGCACACATTTTCCATCCATGAGTGGGGTTTGGTTTGACAGGAGAGAGCTTGCAGCCACAACCGAAGCACCAAGTGTGTCAGCTCCTCAAGGGTACAGTCTCTGCCCTGTGAACAGCAAAGGCTGACGAGTTTTGTCTCCAGAAAACCCCAGCCACAACCTCTGAGTATTTATGGAAATAAAACACAAATGGTAGGAGAAGTAGGAAAGAAGCACACAACACCCCTACCTATTTCTGCCTACGGGGAGACTTTGCTTCTTCTCATTGAGGGAGGGGACCTTGTGCTGTTCGAGGCAGTCTTAAAAACAATGGCGTGTAATTGTGCCTCCCTTGCATTCATTTTATAGGTGTGCATACATCTCGGGGGAACAGTCCCTGGAGATAGGCAGCCTTTCAATGCTGCATTAAGAAAATCTAATGCTTTATGCACAGGACACAAGCAGCCTGAAGCATGTTTCGTTATCAGATCCTTTTGCAAACACTGAATAACCAGTTGTCACAACGAGCTACAGGGGAATACAATCAACCTAAGTGATTGGGATTTTTCCAAGTCTCAAGAAGATGGTACTGCAAAGTGTTACCTAAGCTCCAGACTACTTACAACTAAAGCCCTTCAAGATTTGTGTGCAATTTGCGATCACACAGTGGACGTCTGAGAAAGGGTTTCACCATATATGTAACAGGGAAGGTCCTTCCCAAAGGTATCATTTACCCCCACAACTGATATAAAAATCATACCAGTATATGACTGGACAGAGATGGAGCTAACTCAATAGAAACTAGTATCTGAAATGAAAGCATTATTGACATTGTGTGGTTGGAAACAGCTTCTTTCTTTGCCCAAGCAATATAATGTAAAGCCCACCAGAAGGATGAAAACCCCCACCTGACTTTAATGAAAAACTAATCCAAAAATTTCTTTGCTTAGCTGGGAATTTTTTTTTGTTGTTCTGGTATGCACATGTTAGTTCAGTAGCATCATTATTTTCGGTCACTTCTTATTATTCCTAGACCCCATGAGGGCAGAACAATTGGAAAATAATAATCTGTGTATTTCCAGTGAATTTCTGCATGATGACAGAAAAATATGTAAGGCCTGTTTTTGAGTGTACCGAATAAGTTTCTGATACTCTTACCCTGTGAAAATACATAAGGTGTCCAAAGTCCTTTTACTTTTCATAATTCTGACTTGAAATAGCTTGAAAGGAAGATCTAAGTCTCCCTTGCCTACTGAAGTTCCCCTGTGCTGACTTGCAATATTGCTGCCCTCGCCTCAGCTCAGTGGATCCTTAATACATACTCTGTCTTCAGCGCAAGGAAATGCACAAACACCTTTAGCACAAAAGGGCAGGGTGTAGGTGTGTGAAATATGTACACGTGAGGATGCAGCTCTGCCTGCCTTCGCTGAAGGTACTGATTTAATGCACTCTTTAGGGTTATTCTGTAACAGCTTAATGGGCCATAAAACCAGTCCCACCCGCTAGGAAGCCTTCTTCACAATTGTCTTGCTATCCAATATCCAATATCTAAAATTATCTGGAAAATAAACAGCATCATGCACAAATAAAGACTCCTTGACTAGCCACCTTCCTGTGCAAACAAAATATTTCTCCAGTTTTGTTTTCTTACAGTCTGTTCCTTCTTCCTCTTTTTCATGTTTTGTTGTCTCTCCTGAAATGTCACAACAGCAAACAACCCACAAATAATCAATGTCTTGTCTTCAAGCACTCAGAAGACTTCTTTTGCCACAATAATTAGTTTGAATTAGATGACTAATCATAGGGAGTTCTGCTTGAAGCAGGAGCATTGTGCAAGGGCTATATAGAAATGCAAGTATAAGTGAAATGTGACTCACAGTCACACTTGGAGTTTTTCTGCAAATGTGTCAACACAATGCCCTTTTTATACATTAGTGATGGTGAATTTAGCTGCTCAAATACAAGAATAATCTAGCCTAAAGCCAAAGCTACAGCCACTGTATCTGGTTAGGTTGTATGGCACGCATGCATCTAGTTGGGTTGTATGGCACCACAATTGGGCCTATGTACCTAAGGTCTGCTTCCTTTGCTCTGAGTAGGCACCAAGATCTGCAGCATACAGCAACGATGTCCTAAAATCTACAGTGGACCTGAGGTCTCAGGCCATGGAAGGAAGAACTGGGATTCAGGAGCTGTGTTCTGTTGTGGCACAAGCTCTATCTGGCTGTATCTGTATGGCTAAGTTAAATTGCAGCAGGAAACACTCCTCTGCAGCTGGGTGGTGGGACTTGAGCTTGACTTTAGTAGATCATTTGAGTCATGACCAGCACAGTTTTTCCTCCCAAACTATCTCTGAGCACATGTAGGATAGGCTAAGTGCCACTCATCATAGACACTTTGGGTGCAGGCATCCTGGTTTTGAGGGCAGGAGGATTTAAGAATAGGGACATGTCTGGCTTCAGTCCAGAGAGCGGCCCTGGGCATTAATTTACTACTGCAGCTGTAGCCCATGCCTCCCTGAATCAGTGAGCATACAGTAGATGAAGAGTGAAAAGGTGGCTGGACGCTGGGACAGGCTCCCCAGGGAAGTGGTCACAGCATCAAGCCTGGCAGAGTTCAAGAACCATTTGGACAACACTCTAGGGCACATGGTGTGACTCTTGGGGATGGTCCTGTGCAGGGTGAGGAACTGGACTCCATGATCCTTGTGGATCCCTTCCAACCCAGCATGTTCTGTGATTTTGTGCTGAGAGTCGTGTTGCTTACCTACCTTGCAGTAAATTTGAGAGCACAATCTATTTAAGTGCCCTTAAATTTTCTATCAGGAAGTAAATAGCAACAATTTGTCCTTAATTCTATTTCATATACATGTATTATAGAATGTAGTATCTGTTCCTAAGTAAAAGCCTTAAAGGGAGTGACACATTCTGCTGTTTAACTAAGATTTCTGTGAATGCTTGTTTCCTGATAAAAATCAAGCCATTTCCAAGAAGGCATGCTCAGTTACTTGCTTATCTTACATGTGAGTGAGTTCTTCTTTTTTTAATATTTTTCTACCGTGCAAGAACTGTGCATAACAAAGCCTACAGGTAATTTATAAAATCAAAAGGAAACATGATAAGTTGCACATATCAGTAGTCTCCAGCTCCCTGTAAAGCAAGTAGGGTTGCTGTACTATTCAGTGCATTGAATAGTAACTGAAGGGAATTGTGCAGCGTGCACTTATCTAGGGAGATGGGAAGTGAAGAGGAAGGATGTTGTTGGATCATATGTTATGCTGCACCCAGGAAACTGCAGATAATAGCAGTGCTCCTGATGTTTGTAAGAGCTCTGCAGCCCTAAGATAGGACTATGACAAAGCAAAGAGAGCAAGGGGAAAACCATTTAATGGAGCAATCAGATATTACCTGGGTGGGTACTAAAGAAATTCCTATTTAAAAAATGCCAAAAAACACCCTAGTCTCTTGTCAGCATATTTTGTATACATCTGAGGTCACTGTAGTAATTTATATTTCGTCTTTGCTTAACATGGCGTCTGTCTTTCCTGCCTTCTGCATATATTGCTCAGTTACTCTTGTCAAATTATCAGAGAAGACTTTATGGGTGAGTTGGACCTCTTTGCAGGTGTTGAAAGGTTTAGAGCTCACATAATTTTGTACTTAAAATAATTCCATTAAAAGCTGGAATATGAACACAGACTTTATTCTCCGAGAGAGGTAAAAGGAACATATATAGTTTGTCTGATTTATTTGGATTAACAAATGGTTTCACTCCCTTTCCCCCTCCCTTCAATTTGATTTTGCATTCAAACCAGCCTGGATAGGATGCTAACACACTGGGGGAGGAGCAAAGAAACTACATAAGCCAGTTGGGTGGGAAATTATCTGACCATTTCCTCCTCCTTTCTCTAGCTCACTAGCTGCATGGGGCCAGCCTGGAGGAACTTAGGAATTCAGGACAAACTCTGGACCAGCTTTGCAAATCCAGACATTCCTCATCATCAAGTGTTTTGGGGAACTCTAATGAAAAAACCTTCTTTCAAACACTCTGTGACAGGCTCTTATCCAAGGCTGAGAGGTAAATGGACCCAGAGCTGAGGGGAGACATTGCTCTAAATTGCCATCAGCCCAGTAATTGCCACCAGCCATCTGGAACATGCCGTTGGTTCCTCTTGTAAGTTCTGCCTCCTGTAGAAAACTGACGGAGCCAAAGCACGACCTGCTATAACACAACTACTGCACAATGCCTTGACCACGTCTTTCTGTTCCTTGCCTTAGAAATAACCATGCCTCAAAGTGCAGTATCTGGCTCTACATTTCATCCAGGCTGTACTTGGGAGCTCTGCTATTATGCAGCAGGGCCTTGGAGCTTTATCTTCCATCCTCTGGAAGATGAAGACCCCGCATCTTCATGCTGTCAGCTGGTTTTATTCTGGTGAAGCTCATCAGTGCTCAGTAAAGTTGCACCAGCATAAAAGTGGCATAATGGTGCAGAGAATCAGGCCTGCAGGCTGCAATTTGTTCTGACATAATAGGATAAAACTATTTGTCTTATATGTACTCTCAAGCAACAGTGCTGATGAAATGTGTCAGAATAAAGCCCTGGAAAGTGAAGTCCTTTTTCTGTCCATTAATCAGGCACAGAATGGATGGGAAAGCAAAAGCTTCACCAGCCAGGCTACGTGCTGTTCTCCCAATATGCCTGCGTGGAGACCTGAGTGTGCCCTCTCCCATGTGACAGGGTAGCTTTGTTTCCTTGTCCATTTATTTCCTGGCATCTCCGTGGATCTCGCCAGGGGGGACACCACTCAATGTCAATGTCAATGTCAGTCGTGATGCTGTTTTGTTGTGCTCTGGAAATGTACCCTAGAAGTGGATGGGCAGCCCTCACCCCACATAACAATTGGATAACCTACTTCTACTCCTTGCTGACCTACTTACTGGCACACTGGTGACCTAGATATGGTCCTGCTGAGGCTCTGGGTCCTTCCACCATGAATGAGCTGGGATGTTATGTGTATGCACATATCACCAGCATGAATTTTGTGCTACAGAACCACCCACGCGGAGAGAAGGATCACATTAAGAAGAGTAGCAATCAAATGAAAGAAAGCATTATCTTTGCCTCTTATATTTTTAGACACGGATCATTTGCAGCAAGAAAAAGGACTAGGATGTAAAGGGTAGGATTAGCAAATGGTAGAGAGGAATCAAGGGAATGTGAGAAAGAGAAATTGCCATGATTCTGCAGTTTAGTAGCCGTTCACATATACGGAGTCTTTACCAAGTAGTATCATGTTAAGACTGAAGACCATTTGTTGCTCACAACTTAAGTTTTCAACACATGTAAATTATGAATAAAAGCCTATAGAGTGCAATTTCAGACCAGACATACAACTATTTTAGCCCAGTTATCTATTACCTGAAACAATTATCTTTTTCTGTTATAGATTGAATTGACAAAAATTCTGCGGTTACTAACATTCTTATTTTTGGGTGGCATGCATCTTCAGGAAGTGGAAATTAATGCCCTTCCATCAGTCTTGATTACTGGGACAATCTGGTTGTTGCTATAGGATATGCAAGGAATTAGATCCATTCTCAAGCACGGATCTTGCAGTATTTGATGTGACAATAATGATCAGTTCTGTACTCATTGCATTTATGTCAGGAGCAGATCTACATCAGGATTCACAGTGTGAGAACTGCATATGCAAAATGGGGTCTCCAAACCTCCCAAAGTCTCATGCCAGGAGAAAAAATAGAGCTTCTAAGCTTTATACAGATCCATTTTGCACACGGTGAGAAACACATGTCCACCCTCACCTGTCTGCTGTCCAGGCCCTTGTCTGGAAGGATCAGTTTTTGTAGTTCATGGTGCGTAAGAAACTGATACTGCTAACCCATCTTATCTGGTGATTCTTGGTGGCTCAAATACCTGTATCAGGGCCCTCTGGAGAAACCCTTCACACACAGCTAGCAAGGGGCTAACTTTGGGTTTGTGGCGAGGCAATTTCACTACTCAGGCAGTGGACTTCTCACTTTGCACTTGCTACATGTAATCTTTTACTGCTCATCTCTCTTGATTTTGGAGCACACTTTAAATCCGTGTTCTCAGTAACATAATTTAAAACAGGAGCTGGAAGCCAGTAAACATCAAGCTGGTCAGAATGACCTCAGGACTTTCTGACACTGTCTATTCTCATAGATGTCACTGGTGTGATGTTCATACGCTGTCCTCTGCCTTGGCTGTCTATATCTGCTGAACAGGAGCTAATGAGAACCCCTTGGGTTGGCTGCCCTGGGAGGCACACAGTTGTTCGTGGTCCTTGCCATCCTTTTGGGCTGAAGGTGGAAGAAGCAAAAGAGAACACTGCCTCTTTTCTCCTCGTAAGGCTCTAGAGTCAAATCCAAAGCCAACTCCTCTCTCTTTCCCCAAACAATAACATTTGCTATTGGCAGAATTCTGCTTGTCTGACTTGCTTTTCCTGAAGAGTACAGCTGTATTCTTTTGAAGAAATTTTAGAAATGACCAGGTTGTTACAGCTTCTTACCATGCTGCAGCACTGTAACAATGAATCGGAGAGGAAGAGGCTGGTGAGAGGTGTTTGTTTATTTGCTTCGCTATAAACCATCACCCTGAATACACTTTGAAGTACTTTTTCCAATTTTACGCTACTCTACTCTATTTTCTTAATCTATTTTCTATCTACAGTGATCCATTCACAGAATTTGAATGTGTAGTCAGGGGGAAATGAATTTTGCAAAAGCCATTTCTCCAAAGGCACTCGTGTGTGCCTATAATTTGATGTATGACTTTGTGAAAGCTGTCACAGAGGTATCCCACATGCTCCAGCACTGATGGATCAGCATACTGGCATGATGACACAAATACAGTCTTTCAGCATTGGCACTGCCTTTTGACTCTGCATTTTAAACCTCGACAATTGCAAGCTCTGATTTTTCATTAGCTTCTCACGTACCCTCTGCCTGTGCTAGAACAGACTTAGAGGTATGAGTCACACACCAAAAGTCCAAAATTTTGCAAGGCTCACAAAATGAGCAATGGGGTGGCTCTGCATCACATAGTGACATGCTTTAGGATTGCACTCAAGAGAAGGACTCCTGCTTCTATATCACTCCATGTTAAGGACGTAAGATTTTCTGAAATACTTTTGCCGTAGAAACAGAGAGCTGTTGTGACAAGTGGTCAGCCTGTCATGAAGGGGAAGCCCAACAAGGTTTCTTCTGCAAGATGGAAATCTCACCACTGTGATGTCCTGTCTGGACTTTTAGTCTGGTCACCACATGCCACTCTGCTATAGTTTCTCAGACATCTGGTGTGAACTGCAATTGTATCCTTTGGCAGGAAGCTGACCTTCTTTTTAACCAAGGTGAAGCACAGCCCAGAGAAATCCCTCCTGCAAATGCACTATTGCAATGACATTCCCTCTGACCTGGCAGGCTGGGGCACAGCAAAGAAATTAATGTTCATGGAAACAGAAGTCTTCCCTGAGCACCTGGGGTGACTGTCCAGTCCAATAGCAGGACACATCGTCAGCTCCTGCCCCTGGTCCACTGTGTGGAAATGGTATATTTTAAAATCAGAAACAGGACAGAGTACTGTCACAGCAGCTGGTTGCAGGTATCAGACAACAGACTGCTCTCAGGAAAAAAAGAAACCCCTGTTGCCAGTGAGTCTGTAGTCTGATTACTCAAAGTTGCACACAAAGCTTCTTGATATCAAATGCTATTTCGACTTTTCAGCAGCCCTGGAACAGTAGTAAGAGATTTCCTTTGTCTCAGACAGGGTTCACCCCTCCTTGAGTCAGCCATAACTTCTCCACTCTTTTCCCAACACATACTTCTCCCTTTTTTTTGTCCATTTATTTCAAACAGTGCAGCAGGTGGGGGCAGCTTAAGCAAAATGAAAATCACGACCCAAGTTGACAAATAAAGCCAGAGCACAGACACATGAATAAATTCACTTTGCCAAAATACATTCACAACAAAATAAACAAGAAAAAATTCTGCCAGAACTTCTTTCCAGGGGTAAGCAGGTATTAGCACGGAGTAAACCTCTCCCTATTCAACGTCTGCTGTAAGCCAGGGCCTGCATCCAGACCACAGCTCCACAGCTGACTCCCAAAGGAGTAAGCACTTAGAAGCTCCTCAAAAATGCAACACTGCCTGCACTGTTTCTAAATCAACACATCTTCCCCTTCAATTAGGTTCAGCAGTTTGACATCACCGCTACAGAGCTGGATCTCTGCGGGATCTGCAGCCATTGTGAGCCCTCCCATGCCTGCTGCAGGAGCCGGTGGCATTGCAAGGAATGACACCAGGCAGCTGCCGGCAGAAGACTCTGTGAGTAGCACAAATGCCACCATCGTGGAGAAACAGAATGATCCCAAACCAGTGTTTGATAATTGCACTGCCTTGAAGGTGAAAACTACTACAATACACCTGGGATTTGTAACACTGCTGAGCAGTCAATTTACGAGTGGTGCAATTGCAGCATGAATGTACACATCTTCACAGTTTCTGGGAAAGGAAGGGCAATGTTCCTCTGCTATTCTGTGGAGCAATGATTATAATAGCATGACAAATAAAATGAAAGGAGCAGGTGTTTTGTAATGTTACCAAGGAGATTTTAGTGCTAAGACAGTGCTGTGGACTGACACAGAGGTCACTGTTCATAGCATGTGCATTTTCAGAAGAGGATAGGCTCAGTGTCTCCTTTGCTACATACATTTGGGTTTTGTTCTTCTTTAAAGAAGATAATACAGACATCATACACCCATACAGATCACACAATCATAGTTGGAAGGGACCTTAAAAGTGATCTAGTTCCAACCCCCCTGCCATGGGCAGGGACACCTTCACTAGACCTGACTGCTCTAATCCTCACCTAAACTGGCCTGAAACTTCAAGGGAGGGAAACAAAAGTTCTTAGCTGGCTCAAGTGATAGTGGCTGTCAAATCCTCCTGCTAATGGGTTAATGCTGACCATCTAAAAGGTTTATGGACATAGTACTGCAAACTTGATAGGAGGCCTCATTCCTTTCTTTTGGGTCTAAAACCAGTGGTGGGACCACTGAAAATGATTTCTGGTCCTACTCTTTTGAGGCAGACATGTTCAAAGTTTCTTTTGCTTCTTGTGTTATGTCATTTCTCTGTTAGGTGCAGAATTAGGTACTGTAGTCACTGTCTGGCAACACTACTGGAACTGATTTAAATTCAGAAGAGGTCTGGGGTGACGCTATATTTGACCTGAGAGAGACTCAGAAGGTATTTTTGGTTGTCTCGGCTCCTTCATGCTGTGGCAATTCTGCTCAGTACTAACAGCAGAAGGATGAAACAAAGACTGTGTTACCTATATCAACTGAGAAGGGCTTGGACATTGAGTTTAAGATCCATTTCTAGTCCATTCTGCCTACATACCTCATTACAGTGTGGTGCCAACGCAACGCGATGGGTGTTCAAATATCATGGAAGTGCCTGTGCAAAACATGGCCAAAAGCAGGAAAGGAAAGGAAATGGGTCAAGAGGATACTCGTGAGAGAGCTGAAAAATCTATGTGTGTAAAGTAAATCTTAACTAGTCACGGAGAAGAGAAGGCTTTGGAGAAACCTAACTGTGTCCTTCCAGTACTTGAAGGGAGTCTACAAGAAATGTGGAGAGAGACTATTTACAAAGGCATGTAGTGATAGGACAAGAGGAAATGGATTCAAACTGAAAGTGAGTACGTTTAGATTAGATATGAGGAAGAAATTTTTCACTGTGAGAGTGGTGAGGCACTGGAACAAGCCACTCTGAGAAGTTGTGGATGTCCCATCCCTGGAAGTGTTCCAGGCCAGGTGGGATGGGGATCTGAGCGACCTGGTCTAGTGAAAGGTGTCCCTGCCCATGGCAGGGGGTTGGAACTAGATGACCTTTAAGGTCACTCCCAACCCATTCTATGGTTCTATTATAAACACTGATTCAAAGAAAGAGAAAATTCAGTAGCAATGTGTTTCAGACTGCTGCCAGTTATAAATGAAACTATTCAGTTTCAATAAGTTTGACATGAGCAGTTCTTAGTATGAGTTCTCACCACAGAAATCCACAACTAGGGTGGATAGAAATTACTTAATATTAATTTTCATTATTGTATTAATTAAAAATGCAACTAATATTTTGTTTGAATTATCATAAGCAAACTGTTGGTTAAAGAGAATGACAAATATAAGGACTTTACATTTTTTTTCTTGCCATTTCAAGATCAGTTTATCATTAGAAAACCCCTGTTAATTAAAAAGTTACAAGAAGTTTGGTTCATAAACACTCTTTTCAAAAGGAGGGTAGAGCCAATACCAGAGGGTTTGGGCTCTCAGTCCCACAACACCAACACAGAACAGCCAGAGAGCACAACTCTTAATAAGAGACTACACGCCTGCAGCATTCCTACAGGTTACTTAGTAACTACCTGTGAATAATAAAGGTATCCAGAGAGAATGAAGGTCACTTTGCAACGCAATTAACAAAAGGAGCCTGAAATTTCTCATGAACATATTTGGGAGTGACAGCTTGGAGAAGGGAGGCTTGCAGCAAGCAACAAATTTGTGTTAATTAGATAGTGCGCAGGCTTTGCAAATGAACTGAAATGAAACACAGTGAGATGCTTAATGGTAGATGAGTGGGATGTTTAAACAAAGACTTGATGTAGGGGACTTTTGAAGTGCAGTCCTAAAACACACAAAGCATTAAGGAACTTTTTTAGATCTATAAAACTGCAGCTGATTATGTATAGATGAAAGTTAATGAAACGATATGCTCAGAAGTGTCTTCTTTTCTAGATACGGGTCTGAACTTCCATTCGCATCCACAGACTCTTAAATACACAAACACATTAGTCATGCATCAGATCACACCGTACATTTTGTTAACTATACAAAGGCTGAAGTGACTCATACAATCACAATTTCTTTTCCCATGTGAATCAGATGCAATGTTTGACAAATCCCCACTGAAAAAGAAGGATAGTGTCTTTGGAGTAGTACTTTAACAGTACCTAACTTCTTTAGGACCCTGCCTACAAAGTAGACACATCAGTTACAAAACTGCATTAGAAAAACATATCAGAACATCAGAAAGCACTTGTCAGTGACAGAAATTAAGTCTTGCTCAGCATTGTCTAGCCCACATGTAGCAAATTTCCTCCACTAAACACGAGTGCCTGATGTTACCAAACGGGGATGGCCTTGTTTTTTAATCACATCATGGAGCATTAATGAAATTATACCAAAAGCTAGAATTAAAACTGTCCTCATTCTTTTACAAAGAGCCTGCTGTATCTGACATTTTTCCTTCAAGAACTCCCTTTGGTCTCATGTTGGGAATGAGTCACATCACGACTCCCGAGGAATTAAGCAAATCGACGCATTCTATGGTGATTCACTGACAGTGGTTTTGCCACCCTCTGCATGTGTTGTAACTCCATGCAGCGACAATTGTCAGAGGATTTGTGTTTGGCTTTTGTAATTCCTAATTCTCAGTTCTTTTTTTTTTTTAATTTTTTCCCCTGAGCTTCTCAATCTGTTGAAAAATTTCACCATCTGCACACCATGTAAGAGCTTCAGAATCTGGCAGCCTTCAAGTGTGTCACCATGTTTTCAAGAAAGGCAATTGGTCTCCCTGTGTGCGTACGTCACATTCTTTGAGGAGTTTTGTTTTTCTGTGTAAACATGGGCTGTTAATGACGCACGTAACCCTTTCCTTTTGCTGGGAAGGTGGCTGCAGGCACCTCCTGGCAACATTTAGAGAAAGTTATTGTGGAGCTCAGTAAAGAACAGCAGTGCTGGGACCACTGGATGCAGCCCAGCAGTGGGATTGCAGAAATAGATGTGGGCTGGGTAAAGAGGATCTCTACCCCTAGGGTGCTCCTGCATTGGCAGGCTGAGCTCTGGGGAGCTTGAGGGGTTTTGCCCACATGAAGAGAACTTGCTCTGTGGCTGCACTCAATCTTTCTGGGTCTGGAGGAGACAGCTGATATATTTTCGCAGATGAAAATCCATTGAACCTGCCTTCACTTCACGCCTATCTGCCTGCAGCCATCTCTCTCCTATGGCATGCAATAAAATCCACGGAGCCAGCCTGGCAGGCACTGGGGCTGTGTTTTCACTGATGGAAGAGATGATTCTTCACACTGTGCACAACATGTGTGTGTACAGAAACCTATCTGGTTGTACAAGAGCCACATAAAGCAACCAAAGAGTTCATACTTGTGAGTTCTCCTTGGAGCTGACCCACAGACCCACAAAGGAAGGGACAGAGAAGAGTTTTGTCTGGAGAGAGAGGAAGGCCAACTTAAATTCAAAATGCTTTAAATGTGGGGAATTGGTATAAAGATGGAGGAGCAGGAGCATGTCAGAAGATGGTACAAGAGGCTGGAAAGAGAAGAGGTGTGTTGAAGTGGGCAGAGAGAAAGGAACAAAAGATGGGGAAAGGTCTTGGTTTTGCTAAGGCATGAAGGAGACCACTGCCTTTCTCACTCCTTGGTCTGTCCCTGGCTGCCCAGTGTGGAAAGAGAGAGCTAGAGCAGCTGAGGAACATACAGCAAAGCAGAGAGAACCACTGATTAAATGGAAGAAAATACAACTTTGTCCAAGAGAATGAGTATTACTACCCTGGCTGCCACCTCTGCTCCAACTAGGCATTTCTGCTAGCTGTTTAGCCTAGGCTTAGCTGCTTTGGCTTCAGCAGCTTAATGTTTCTGGGTTTCAGAATGCCAGAGGGAGAGGCTTTCTATCTGAAACACTCCACCTGTTGGAGGAGGTCTCAGTATTTCCTTCTATTCTGACTGAGTTATAATAGATCTCCTCGTCTGTTTTTCTGTGTCTTTCTCCTCTCCTGCTACAATCAAATTGAATGGTCTGCTATTTCAATCCATTTTTGGATTGGACTTTGCCTGAAAGCTGTTTCTAACCAGTGTGCCAGGGACCTACATTCTTCAGTCTCTGCCTGACTGCAACACTTTCTTTCAGTGCTCACAATACAGCTTGCCCAGTTTGAATATTCACACTGATTTCTACTTCTCCAAGCATGAAGGTCTTCGGGCTGTGTGAAGATGAAATTAAATTTCTCTTTTAGGCAAGTTGCTTTTCCCTTTTCCAACGTGAACAGCTGTGTACAGTAACTCCCCTCTGAGTTCCCCACCTCCCACTCTTTACACAGACAGAAAGGAGACAATAACAGTTCTCTACACACATCCATAGCCCCCTGTTTCAGGAAATGTCTTTGCCCATTCTCAAATGTCCTGTAAATGTTTGTGTGCTCTGCAACCACTGTTTAATATTATGGCATCTCAGAGAGCTGATGATGGGTGAAAGATTTGGCTTCACATCCCTTTTTGGTCTTCCTTTACATGATGCTTCAAAGGTCATTTAGGCTCTTTGTTGGCCAGCCACATTTCAGTTTCTTGACATACAAAGATCTGTTCAAAATAGGCTCTTCTGTCAAGCTACATCCACACAGCATGAGGCTAAGTCAGTTCTGACCAAGCTGCTCAAAGGCAACAGAGACAGGAGCAGGGTGTCCATGCACAGCTGTGCTTGGGCTAGGACATCCTGCTAGAAAGAACTTTTGTCACTCTGCTCCACCAGGAAGATCCCATGAGGGGTTTGTCTGCTAGGGTAGAGATAAAGCTTGAAGTCAGGTCTCAGGGCTCCCAGGTATTGCTGTCCCAGGAGAGCTGGGGGCTTGTTTACCTGCTTTTTGTCTTGGCCTCTGCATGGAGCCATTCCTTCACAGCCAGCCGCACAGGCTGGTTCAAGTAGCAAGTGCTGTGAACACCCCGGTGCCCAGACATAAAAGCTAATCTCTTAGTTAGCTGCTAATCCCCAGGCCCAGCTTTGGTGTGCAGAGACATGTGCGGGTGTTTGCTTTTCGCTGGGCAGCCTGCGGATGGGCTCAGCTATAGTGGAATCCTGAGGAATGCAGAAAATTTCTGCCATAAAACTGCTGATGGTAATTGCAGGAGAATATGTCACTTCCCATGGAAGTAATGACAGAACGGGCTGTAAAATACAGAGCCAGATTCAAAATGACATTTTTCTGTGGATTTCTTCAATATATTTTTTTTCCCTCCATGAGGCTGCGTGAAAGGCTTCCCCAGATAGCAGGGGAAAGGGGTGATGGGACTGGAGCATGAAAGCCGTGAGCCTGCCTCGGAAGCGCAAAAGCTGTTGGGAAACCCTCTTTCCCCCTCACCTCGCGCCACTCCAGATTGCATTTTTTTCGCTTTTATTTGAATTATTTGAAATAGTTTCGAGCGGGACGGCGCGGGTCTGCGAGGGCGGACAGAAACGGCCGCGGTTCCCCGGGCGGCGCGGGCTGGCCAAGGGCGCCCTCCGGTGGTGGCCGCGGGGAAGAGCGGCCGCCCGCCGCCGGGATCTCTCCCGCCCGGTGCCGCCGCAGCCTCGGACACCCCGGGGGGAAGGGACCCAGGGGAACGGCCCGCGGGGCACTGGCCCTGGGCACCATCGGCCACTCTGCCAAAAAAAACCCAAACCAAAACAAACCAAAACAAACCAAAAAAGAGGGGTGATCCCGGAAAAGGTAATGGGAAAACAAACAAATCTGAAGTCACTTTGATTCTGAAAGGATGAAGAAGGTTTAACAGTACACGGCACCATCGGCCGCTCTGCCAAAAAAAACCCAAACCAAACCAAACCAAAACAACCCAAAAGAGAGGGGTGATCCCGGAAAAGGTAATGGGAAAACAAACAAAGCTGAAGTCACTTTGATTCTGAAAGGATGAAGAAGGTTTAACAGTACATGGCGTAAAAGAAAAAAAAAAAAAAAAAAAGANAAAAAAAAAAAAAAAAGAGAAAAAGAAAAAAGTGGTAGATTTACATCGACTAGAAGGAAAATGTACTTGGGCAAAGAGCCCTTGCTTTGGAGTAAGAGCTCTTTTGAGAGGTGTTTTTATTCAAGTCTCCCAATGAATGCAATCACTTACTCTGCCTTGTCTAAACTTCGACTGAATATATAATTTCGTTTAGCTAGTAATTGGCTCCCTTCACCTTTATGCAGAGACCCGGGAATGCTGCCAAAGATCCCTCCCGTCTGGAGTTCGCAGTGGCAACAGCCCAGCTCCCAGCCTTGCTTCAGCCCTTTAAGTGTTGGCACATCCATCGGGACATGCTGTCTGCTCTCGGCCGCCAAGGCCGACCTGCCGCCACGGTCACAGTGGGAAGGGTAGCAAGTGCTGGAGCTCAGAAAGGAAGGGAATCTCCATCTCCTGCCCCTGACAGGGGTGGGCATGAAATGCCCTGGAAAGACCTTGTGGGTACAAAGTGCCAAACATGGCAGAGAACTGCTTTTAAACCTACCTAAGTGACAGTCCTCATCCATAAGAACATAAAGGTGCCATTGAAAAGCACACTCTAAGCATGTATGACACTAAAAAGATGTTCTGAAATAAATATGAAATTGTTCCTAACAACCTGGAGTTTTTAAGAAGATGGATGAAAAGAGGCTGACTGGAATATGTGGTAGTAAAGGGTACTGCAAAGAATCTGTATTTTTTAATATAGTTTAATAATCTGAAAAGTTTAAGACAGAAGTAAAACTTTATTACAAGACCCTTTTCATCTGCATTTGGAAGTTATGTAACCCACACTTCCCAGCTGCAGGAGGTCAGTATCTGTCTTACATCAGAATGCTTTGCTGTGCTGCTGGAGCTCTGACCTCAGATGTTCCTCCTTGATTTACTCTGGAACACGGCAGCCACTTTGCCAGGAGCGTGCATCAAGAGACCAAAGGTGGCCACATACACTGACACTGCTGTGGCCAAAGGCCCTCAAAGAACGCACACAGCTTTGCCAGAAAGCAGAGACCAACACTTCCAGGGCCAGCAACACTCATCATGGTTTTAATGAAGCATGGTCATTGGCTTCAACTTCATTGCATTGCCATGACTCAGAGCATGGTTTTACCTTTCCTGTGCACAAACAGAAACACAGCAACGATGGGAGGAAGGACCTACAGGGCACCAAGCCAGGTAAACATGTCATTGACTTTGAAGTTTCCTTTCGAAACTCGAATGGCAGCATTCATCATGTGAAGTGCTACCGCTCCTGAAGAGGCTTCATCTTTCAAATGGCCTCCATGTGTTCCTATTATTTTTCACTGTTCTTGAGTAAAGACCAGGAATCTTAGGAACAAGAGAGCTCTTCTTTGATCTCAAAACCAGGTGTGTCCCTGGAACTGCTAGAAACTTATTTAAGGTGGCAACTGAATTTTCTTTTTGGGATATTGACAGATTAGAAAAACAATTATTACAGAAAAATTAACTCTGCCATTCTGTATCTCTATGTTTGCTTCTTGTATCTTTTGGGTTCAGTTGTTGATAGCCTTTATTGTTTAGGACTAATTGATTCCCATTGACCTAAGTGGGGAAAGAACCTGCTATGTGACTCTACACACTCACAGGACATGGATATCTTCATCATCCAGGACACTGTTTTCTCCCTTGAATTTCTATGTCCACACTGGCTCACAGCAAGTTCAGTTACACAGGGATGTCATCGTAATGAGACGAGAGTTTCCACACGTGGCAAATATCTGGGATTTTCTGCATAGCAGTTTGTGTTTCTGGTGATATATTTATCATCCTGAACCAAGCCTTTGTCCCAGTGAAGTTTGTGCAAGCTTTGCCATGAACTTCAAGAGGCAATTGAACTACAGGAATTCAGAGTGTAATTCTTAGCACAAATATATCTTACAAATCAGTGCAGGGACACACTCTGTACTACTACCAGAAGAGATAACAAAGTGATTACACACAAGAAGGGCCTGCGGCCTGGAATGCAATTCATTACAGAACTAATTTGCTATGTACACGTTCTCCTATTGATTGACTCTGCCATGGCACATGATGGTTTCCAAGACTGCTTTGATTTATCACCTAATATATGTTGTTTAGTGCTTCTGGAGCTCCTGAATTTATGCCTATGAATAAAGCAAAAAAATAATCACCATCTCTGTGTTGGAAATTCTTAAAAGCGAACACAGAAAAGAACACTGATAGCACAGAAAATGGAACCTCATCACTGACTATATTTTATAAGCTGTGACATTTGGGAAATCCAGTGTTATGGCCTGGCAATGGGATGGACTGCCCTTAATGATGAATCACTGCTCTGGTATTCCCTGCAGGAGTTGACTGTAAGACTGCCTGAGAAGCGGAGCTGGAATAGGAATGAATACCCTTCTCTTTGGACATTACGTTAACAGCTAAGTAAATTTCATGCTTTTCTTATTGTCACAGCACTTGAGATGAGTTATGTGAAGTTAAGCTGCATTACTGAGAGAAGAGATGATGACAATTTCAAAGCTATGCTAACAAAACTTTTTCTTACTGTGCCACTGTGGTAAACACAGGGAGTCTGTGAGAATGCCCATGGAAAAAGAACTGGCTGATGTACACAATATGCACTCCAAAAAAGAATGAAAAAAAAAGAAAAGAAGATTCCTTTGAGTGTCTTCCAGATAGAGATGACAAGAATTGTTCAGACTCTGCAGGGATGGTTTTACTTACACCAGAGGCTGTTCCTGCTTCCCCTGCTGTGGAAAGGAGTGATTTAGGAAACAAACATGACAGGTCCTGTCTCTGTCAACTTGTGGCTTGACTTCCTCAGAAAGCCTATCCTCCAGATCTGCAAATGCTCCAGTTCTTACCCAAGCTAAAGAAAGCCAAAATACTTTGCCCCTCACATTGGGCATGGAGAACCAAGCACAATTCTGGGCAGGACTTTTGCCAGAGAAACTTCAGAACAGCACTTTTCAGTTGCTTACTATACTCACTGCTGGGGAGTGGGAGGGAGTGTGTGGCATCAGACAGGGTCTCCGAGCTGGACAGCACGCAGGTCTCTGCCTTAGCTTACCTGGACTCACTTTTATATTCTGACATTTATTTTGTAGCTCTTTTGTTAACAAACAATAAAAAGTAAACCAAAATAAACAGCAGAACCTGGGCCTCATGAAGGCTTTTGAGATGAAATCCAGCTGACAAAATCTGATATACATAAGGCTCTGGGGAAAATAATTCCCCAAACTGTCCAAACCTGTATTGCACAGGACACTTCAGAGTTGCAGCAAAAGCAAGACTAACACATGTATTTTACAGCACTTCTGTGGTAGGAATCTGATCCGGATATCACATTAAATATTGGCCATTTTTCAAAACAAAACTTCTTGTGCACAAAGAAGTAAATACTCTTCTGGTTTTGGCTAGCTTCCAGAATTTTAATGATGGTGATAGGTAATGTTTTGAGTATCTAGTTGCTAATTTTCCAGTTTAAAATGGATTTAATGGGAAGCTTTGTGCCTAAGAGTAAGGTGGTGTTTTTTTTCAGTCTGACCTTACATAGTTCGGATTTTAAAAACATAATTGTTCAGCTAGCTTGTACAAGGTACAACTGAAATTGCTATTTTTCTGACACCCACTGATGGTTAGAGGTCTGTGTATCAAGCTCCCCATGGAGACCAAGCATGAACTCTCTGGTTTGAAGGCAGAGTAAATATTGGTGTAAAATAAGGGTGGTGGCTGTGAAGGGAGTCTGGGATTAGATAACAGAGAACCTGAGGTCATTCTGATTACCAGCTTTGAGGTCCTTCTGATGCCCCACAGAGCACATGTCAGCAACAGTCCCCACATCAAGCACAGCACTTCTGCCTGCACCAGGACATCACCACCCTTTGAACGGTGACAAAGCTTGACTTAGGTATTCCCACTGACGGTGAATCCACCACATGCCTTGTGAATTCAGTACAATACTTAATTATTGCTTTAAAAATGCAGCATATTGCCAGTACAGACAGCCTCAGTTCAGTTCCCGTTCAGTGCCTGCTATCTCTGTGCTGGCTGTGCTGTCCCCAGGAGTGACAATGAGCTGGGAAAAGCTTTCCCTCTCCTGCCAAAGCTCCTCTGCCATGAAATGTGCCTTGTGGGGCCATGGGAGGGCAGTGCCTTCTGCCTCACAGCAGCTCTGGCAGGAGGTCCCTGCAGGAAGGTCAGGCAGGGCACAGCACCTGCAGTCCTCTGCAACCACTGCCTCCTGCTTCTACACTCAGGAACATTTCATTGAGCTGTTTGACCTGTTTCCCTGTGAGCCAGAAGGTGGCAACTTTTTTTACACTGTTTTTTCTTTTCAAGTTGATCAAACATTTTTCTGCTTATTCCTAGTGGTAGTAACACAAAGGTAGAAAGTTTTTTAAAGCTCTGTGCTGGCAATAGGGAGCCTTGGTGAAAAGTGGAACTTCCAGCTCTGATAAGGAGTTTGAGATAACAGCGATGACATCTGGCCCTTCACAGTGATTCCTGGAAGGCATTTAAGGTTATCATATAGAGCCATATAACATAATTGTTTTTTTCAAGATGTAGAGAGGACAGGTACAGAACTCTAGAGCAGCTGAGGTGAAGCTGCTGACAGAGGAGCTCTCTTTGCATAGAAGGCAAACGTAACAGGGAGTGAGAAAAATCATGTGATAACGTCTTAAGATGTTGGCTTCCTTACTTGATCATTAGTTTTGTTTCTTGTTGATTGCAGTGCAGCAACTTCTCATGAAATTTCAATGAAGTTACTTAGCTTTCTGGTGACTTGGCTTATGTACTTACACATTAGAATAAACTATATGCTGCCTAGAAACTTCTGTGAGATTCCTGTATTTAATATTTGACAAGATTTCACAGACTCATACAATGATCTGAGTTGGAAGGGATCTTAAAGCTCATCTAGTTCCAACTCCCTGCCATGAGCAGGGACAGTTTTCACTGGACCAGGTTGCTCAGACCTCCATTCAACCTGGTCTAAAACACTTCCAGGGATGGAGCATCCACAGCTTCTCTGGGCAACCTATTCCAGTGCCTCATCACCCTCACAATAAAGAACTTCCCTCTAATATCCAAGCTAAATCTAGATTTCTAGATGAAGGTTGAAACAGAGACTTTTAAAAGATACATAATTGCTTATGAAATATGGTCATAGTTTCTAAAAAACTTAGGCTTTTTTGAGTAATAACTGACAAATAAATGACCATTTGATAACTACTGATGGGGTTTCCCATGTATGTGTAGGCTGAATTAACAGCAGCATGTGCATGCACATAGTTCAAACCCAAGGGAATGTGACTGTAAGCAATCTAAAGTAAGCTGATGTTCTAAAAGCCTGTGCTATCACAGCAATGCAGGCTGGCAGCAGGAACAGAACTGCAGTCGCAGGGAGGATTTGGTGTGCTCAGCTGTAGCAGAGACACCCTCGTACCTTTTCATCAAAATCCCAGCTGTGACCTGAAGAGTCAAATGTTTCTTAGGTTTCTAGTATTCAAACAGTGTTGGACAAAAGACCTGTCTCTAAACTCACTATTTATTTCAGGTCTGGGCCCTGAACAGATGCTCTTATTCTTGAAATGGATTATTGTCTGCTAAGGAAATTACTTAAGACCCTCTTATTTGAATATGAAGTACGTATTCACATACTACATTCAGCTGACAAAACCAACACTCTTGCCTGCTAAGCCACACAGTCCACGTTAAGTATTTGTCCTAATTGTGCAAATACTGAATTGCTCCAAGTCATCAAAGTCAGCTAATACTGTTTGTAAAGCTAGCACTGCCCCCATTCAGATGTTTAAAGTTGCCAGAAAATAATGACTTTTGAAACTTTCCTTTGAAGCTGACTGAAGAGAGGGGTGCACTGCAGGTCTCTCCATATTCATGTCCCTTCACAAAGAAGGGCTTGTCCAGATGCCAAGGGAAAGCATGGAGAGGCATCTCAAAGGGGGATTCATCCAAAGAACAAAAAGCTTCAACCTTTGCCCTTACTGGAGTGCCAAGAGGTTTGCCTGTTTTGTTGTGTTTTGTCTTTTAATCACTCCTTTAACAGATGGGAAGCAGTCACACATCTCCTCAGAAAAGTTCACCAAACAGGATGGTCAAACTTCCAGCAGCCTCCAGTACGGCACAGACAAAAAGCCATTTCTCCAAAATAAGGCCCTGCTCTTGGGGCAATTCATTTTTGTCATTCAGATTCAAATGGTTGCATGGTCAAGCTCAAGCACGTACAGTTCTGGTGGGTCCAGCTGGCCACATACTCAGCATAAGCCTCATTCATAGCTAAGGGTCTGCTAGCACAGGGGGCTTGTGCTGCCCTGGTACTGTTACAGCACACAGCTTTCACTTCTGTTTTTCTGAAAATGTTTTGATATTCAGAGTGATTTGAATGGCAAGAATGCATTCCTTTTGTGGCATTGTATTTGAGTACCTCAAATACTGCCACTGCACAGGTAATTTTAAAGATGCCATTAGTATAATATTCAAAGGATTTAGTTAATTTACAGCACTTGATTTTCTTTGTGCTGTTACTGAATCAAGGAACACCTCTCAGCCATAAGAAAGCAATGTGCTGAAAGAGAAAGTTTAGGTAACAAGATTAGTTGACAGAGGCACCTGAGGACATATTTCCTCTATCAGTGTAGGCTGACCTAAAACTACACTGCTGATGAAAAGGTGTTCCTTCCCACCCTCTCCCTGGTGTCAGAGCTGGCACAAGAGCCAAACTTACACAGGGACATTTTCAGTCAGACCATGAAGCCTCTTGGGTGTGCAGAAGTTCGAGGAAGGTAGCAGAAAGGTGTGAGCAGGGCAGAAGGTGAGCAGGAGCACAGCCTGAGATTCGCTTAAATTAATCAGGAAACTGCACTGAGACGCTGTTGTCTGACCCCATTTGTGTTTAAACCCACAGGTAAGGACGTCACAGCCATGAGCACTCTGCCATCCATATAAGTGTCTATACAAGATGCAGGATAATAGCGATGCCCAACTAAAAGGTTTCAGAGGTCACAGGTGTTCTGTTGATATGAATATTGATGTTTGCTATGAGCTAACCATAGTGGGATAAACCCTTGCTATAATGCAGCATGGCTAGAGTAGCCTCCTCAGGACCACATTTATTTTTGAAATGCAATGTGCAGTTTTTGCTCACACAAACTTACTCGCGACATGAAGAACATTTTTATATTTTAAAATTTTGACTTCAAAGAAGAAAATAAGAAGGAGGAAGAAAAAAAAATCTAATTGGCTTTTCACCTCTGATGTACAGCACAGCTGTGTGTTCAGCACAATATATCACACACAGTAAATCAAAGCCAGCTAAGACTCAACTTTTCTGCAGCTTTTTCCTCCAATACCTTTCCAGGATTCCTAACTAATAGAGACCAGATGCCAAAAACTTGAGCATGGCCTTCAATCTGGGATGCAGAGAGCCTGATATCCTTAGCATTGCTATTGATTTACTAACATTTTGTATCTGCCCTCTAATCTGTTGTAAATAATACAAAGCAGAACAATGTTCAACCATACTAATACCTTCCTCTCAAATATTTTTTGCCTAATCTTCTAACCAGTGATCAGCAATGAGCAGGATTCCAACTGAAGACTTGCAGATACAACATAAAAATAGAGAGAATGATGAGAAAAAAATATTTGAATTTAGATCTTTATTATACAGGCCCAAAGCTGTGGTCACCATGCAGTTACACTGTAATGGGAATGATCTTGCTGAAAGGATCTCACTAAACAAATGTAAAGAGACCACAGACTACAGCATTCCAAATAACTGACACTTTAATTTTTGAAAGAGCAAAAATAAATAAAGGAATGGCAAGGATGTCCTTTTCACATATGGTGGGGCATATACATATTCCTTCTTTTCTATAGCTATTCAAGAGACAAAATTAGCAAATACTGCCCAAAAACACAGACCTTTCATGTGATGGCTCAGCAAACTTTTAGCTGTTTCTCTCTCCTTGGCTATTAGATCAAACACACATTTAGATAGGTGCATATGCCAAAAAAAGAAATGTAGTGTGGGGTTTTTTGCATTTAATTTCTACTTCCTGCCTTTTTCTTCTCCTTTGAGGACACTAACAGGAAGTAATTGGAGACATCTAGTCAAATAAAAGCCCTAGAAGTTTTCCATTCTAGTTTTCCTTATACTCTCATAATTAAAGGATTCATCACAAATTTTAAAAGGTTGAGGTGTCTTACAAGGAATTCATCGTATCTGGAATACAGATAGCCACAGTGAAGAGCTGCACATAGACTGCACACATAGTGTTATGTAAAAGTGGTTATCTTTAAAAAAACAAAACTTCTTTAAAAATCTGTAGATCAAAACAAAGTATGTCTTATTCCCTACAGGATTTTCTTGCAACCTGTTCTTCAATTATTTGCACTAGGAGATGATACAAATGGTATTAGTTACAATATACAGTCCAATGTCATCTTCTGGTCCAGCAGAAGAACCTGTCTCTTCGATGGATGCAAAACTGTTCATCTGAGCAGATCATCCTCAACAGCACAAATATAGTCTAGAAACTCATAGAGTTTATTGTTTTAATTTATAAAATTAAACCTGCCCCAGACAGGTAACACTGGTATGTAATATTGCCATCCCTGGGTTCTGTCAGAAACGGGGTACTGAGGTGCTCAGAGCCGTCTGAGTGCAGCGCTGGGATCCTTCTGGCACTCCAGACCCAAGATGCGATGTGATGTGATGCGTGCTAGAACATGGGCGCACTTCTCACTTAGCTCTGCAGAGCCCGGGACATGGTAAGCTGCCAGAACTTCCTTCATCTTGCCTGTTGACAAAAGGAACAATAACTAGTCATCACTGGTTGCTGGAGCGTAATTCCAATTTCTTAAAAGCCCTATAAATGAGACTTTTTTGTTTAGCCATGCAATAGCAAATGTTTCATTAAGAAAAGATTTGGGATAAATTTTACAATCTCTTTGTTAGTTACACGGTGCTTATGAGGGAGAAAGGCCTTATACTGTATGGTTCTCAGAACATTATCCAGGATTGAACATACCATTTTCTAAAAAATAAGTGTCCAGTAGCTTAGTACTTTAAAAACATCATTAAATATTATCCCCGTAAAAAGTAATTTTTTTATAGCAGGTTTTCTGGCTTAAAGTGCTGTACTGTCTCTCAGACACACTGTATACAAGATAAGCAATATAGAGGATTAACAAACAATGAGTAAGAATCCAACAGGTCATTAAGAGGCTTATATGAGTCTGGTGTAGAACTATCTTTAACACATATTGGTCATGTCCATTATGCATTGATAACAACTATAGAACCTTCATAAATGATTCATTGAATGGGCTTCACAGAACCAAAGGTTAGAACAGACCTCTACATTATATACTCTGAGTTCCTGCCAATTTTTTCAGATACTCCTCTGTGAAATCCAGGCACTTTGGTTCTGAGAAAACCAAATTTTCAGTATTGCGGACTAAGAATAGGAAACACCAAGAGTACACCTCCAATATATATTAGCTGCAGAACACATAGAAGGAGAGGCAAAGGTACCTCTGGAGGATGATTAACTCACTCTCTAGGTAATCTGAAGAAGGTGCCCATCTTTTTCCATGGACTATAAATAGATTAAAGACCTAAATTTCTTATGAGTATGAATGCCTTATATCCTGCCATAGCCATCTGACTATGTTCACATATTTCTTTTACAAAGACCATTCACAATGCCATCACACCCTAGTAATTTTCAATCAGTACTGACATGGGCAAAATTATAAAAGGTAAAATTGCTTCAATATAATGTAAATACAGAAGCCATGCAACAAATTCCAGAACCAATGCTAAGTCTTTATTTACATAGCCTGAAATCTCGCGGAGCTATGCAAAATACTTTAAAAATGTATATTTATTATTATTATTATAATTATCATGTAAATAGAAATCACTAAAGGAATAGAACTAGCAAGTCATTAGAAAGATTGCTTCACCCACCCCTGATCAATGCCATACCTGCTGATGTTTGTCTAACCTATTTTAAACATCTGCAAGATTGAAGATTCCATTAATTCCCTCTACCCAACCTATTCCAGGGCTCCACTTTTCCTTGATGCTTACATTTTTTCCTGTTTATACTAAATAATCCTTGTTGAGATCTAATCTATTACTGCTTTCCCTACCAACAGCACACATGGCTGCTAAATCCCTTAATCTTTAGAGTCACCCATTGCTACAAGAAGGTGTCTATCATGTCTTCCTTTCCTCCTCTCTACATTAAACAACCCTTCAATCTCTCCTTGAAAGCCCATGTGCTTTAGACCTTTGAGCCCAGATTGCTCTCTTCTGGGATCCTACCTGGAGCTACACTTCCTGCAAGTGGGTGAAGCTCTTCCATTGAGGCCTTATCAGTGCTGACTGAAGCAAAATAATTACATTTGGTGCTTTGTTATTCCTCCTGCCATAGCCTGACCTTGTTTGAAGTACCACATCAACAGTGTGCATTCATCTTGGGATCATTATAAACCCAGGTCTTTTCTACAGAACTGCTGCTTGACCAGTTGTTTCCCATCTGTATTATAGGTGCAGCTGATTATGTTGAGCTCTATGTACAGTTCTGCATTTGCTCTAATTTAACTTTTGGAAATGATCATTTCTAGTCTGCTCTGCTACTTTATCAAGGTCATTTTCCACAGCCTTGCTTTCAACATGCTTGTTCTGCTCTATGAATTTATTAAGTTTACTTTCTAACCTTTAATTCAAGCTGTCAGTGAGAATACTGAATATTACCACAACAAGGAAAAAACCACTTGAAGAACTGCACTTAATGGTGTATCATTGAGAACTACTCTTTGAATATGGTTTCTAAATAATTTATACACTCATGTAACGATAATTTATTCTAGCCCAGTTTCCCTAGCACACATAAGAATAATAACAACTGAAATACTCTGCCATACAGACTTGTTCAAATAAAGCAGCTAATACTAGCAAATATCTTTTAGAAATAATTGTATAGACTTTGAAAATAAAACCACTAAGGAGAAAAGATTACAAGTGATAATACGGTCTTGCCAACAATTGATTTCACATCTATATGGCTGCTTTTATGAAGTATGTGCTCTACTGAAATGTTGCTCAATCTAGACTTATTGGAAGTCTTCCACAGACTCTTAAAATTGAGTTTTGTTCAATGAGATGCTCACAGAGAAAACAACAAACACATACCACTACAATTTAGAAACAAATCACTTACACAACCTCACAGGCTGCAAAATTACCATTTACTATTATCTTTCATAAGCTCTTGATCAGGAATATACTGAACAAATCTGCTAAGATCAACAGGACTGGTCATATTGAGCCTTGCAAAGAAAAGATTACCATTTACACTAATCTTTATGGAGCTACAAGCCAATTCCACAGATACATGAGGCACAGATCACTCTTCTTACCTAATTTGGGTTATTTGGCAGACCTTTTCTACTTCTCACTCTATGATATATTTCATTTTTGCTGTCTGTGCTACTTACAAAAGTGAAATAACTTGATTCCAGAGGTGGAGACAGAGTCCCCAGTTCCTTCTGGACAGGAGGAATTGTAAGGCCAGCAGAAGTTGAAATACAACACAAATTAACATAAAGTTTGATTTGATTTGATATTTTGGGATATATCCCATTAGATTTCCAGTGAAAAGTGAGACTGACTTTCCTCTGAAAAATACATGGGTACAGACAGATAGCAGCATAAAGAGTACACACAAATACTTCCAACTTTCTCCAGAGGAAAAGAAGGAAATAAGATACAGGATGGGTGAGCCAGCCTGACCCAGGACCACGCATGATGTACAGCCTGCCATTTGATCGCCAAGGCAGAGAAGGACTTCCAGAAAAAACTTGCTTGCTATGGGAAGTCAAAAGTCTTGAAGCTGAGACAAAGCAGATGTCTGGCACTGACTGGATCCTGCCACCACAGTGGAACACGTCTCAGAGGTTCAAGGGCTGACCAGCCTGGGGGCAGCCAAAGCCTGCAACACATGAGGCAAAGCTGGGCACATGATGTCACAGGTGCACGCTGTCTATGGGAAAAAGAAACCTGGTGAACGGGTTGGTATTACAGTAACCTGAAACCATCTAGACTGAAAATAGTGATAGTTCTGCAGTGGTCCAAAACGGTTGTATAATACTGCTCTGTGTTTTTGAAACACCCAGTGCATTCTTTTCTGAGTGACTGCTGCTTTGCCATGGTGGCTGAAGCCGAACACAGAGATTCAGCTCCAATGCACACAAAATCTCTTCTTGCGCATCAGTTTGTAGGGGAGCGACTCCAGCCACGTGAAACAGGGTGGGGGGTCACTCATCTCACGTGGGTTGGGTGCCCAAGGATGAGAACCAGTTATATATGCTTAGAGTCTAGTGCCTTTTCAGATGCCCTAAAGGTTTCCTGCCTCATTGGCCTGGGAACCATCAGGACATCTTTAATGGCACTAGACACTACTGCTCAGGCAAGCAAACTCATGACAAATGTCACTACCCAACCAGAGACATCTGGAGCCAGTCAATGATAGCAGGAGAACATGTGCCACGCTCACCTAAGTGCCTGACACCAGTGTCAGGAGCAGCCATGAGAGGTGTGTGGGTGTCCCACCCCCGCTGCACAGCGCTCGCTCTGTACTGCAGAGGCAGCACAGTCAGCTTGGCAGTGTACGTGTACTGCAGGAGTAAAGTGAGATGAGTCCCACGCCTTTTCACTAAGCGAGGAGAAACAGGAGTCTGTATTTCAACAGTGCAATGTGAGTCTGCTGGCTGATGGGGAAAGCGAGTAACACTCAGTGTAATTAAGACTGAAATTATCAAATAGAGATTAATGGAAAGTGCAAAACTTCCTCATTTTAGCAAGCAGCAGAAAACCTACATAATTTAACTGACTTTAACTTTCAATGAAAGTTTGTGGGTAGAGATTACATTAGTGATAATGAAATACCTCAATCTGTTTGTTCCTTGAATTCAAATGTCTTAGGCTTAACATTAAGGAAATCCTGATCATTGCAATACTTGATTTTAATTATGAAGCCCTGATGTTAGAGAAGCCTCTATCAAGACAATAATAACAACATTTGGACTACTGTGTGATGTTATATATTGTGGTGTCATATATAAAGAGGCAGTAGGAAATTTGAAAGTTATGAGGGTGTTTTCTATAACTCAATCTAAGAGGTCTTGGGGGAAAAAACTGCAGTGATGTTCAATATCTGAATTGTGATATCATTTGTGCGTCTCTACACAAAAAGATTCCTATACTTCATTTTTTAAACAAATTAATGGGCAAATACTAAGTATCAGAATATATCTAAGAATCTTGATATCATAATGATATCAGGGATATAAGACTAAAGGGAAGATAAAATGTGCTAAGTTTAAACTATACTTAATTACAATGGATAGCAAAGTCTCTACGCTTTTAGAGAATTTATTTAGAAATATATTTTAAAATGTAGAAGAATCTGTTAACAATCACATGAAACAGTTTTAAAAAAAGTAGTGTATACTTTAAACACAAGCAGTGTATCATTGAAAACTATTTAAAATCATTAGAAAAAATCCTATGCAACACAATTAAAAAATCTGAATAACTTACAAAGCTTTTTGGCATTGAATATGGTGGTATATGTGATATCAGTTAAAAATGAACAACCCAGTGGCACACTGCATTCTGTAGCTAAAACCTGACTAGGGTAGCAAGTGATAATCCAGTTGCCAATCCTCCAAAATACTGGCTGGAATGAAGTAACTTTTTATGGGTGTGGGTGAGTTCTGGGCTGGAGGGGGAATTTCACAGCCTTGCAGCAGTTTCCCTGGTGTGTGAATGAAAATGCTTGTACTGCAGTGCACAAGACAACAACTGTAGCCCCCTCTGACCTCTTGATTTTCTTCCCCTCCTTTCAGGTAATCTATACCTGGTTTTTCTCACTCCATATGTATCTTCTGCCAGCAAGAATTCTGTAATCCAAACTACATCCTTATTGCAGCTGTGCAAACTTTGGCCAATTCAGCCCTTGGCTTTATCAAATCCAGTGTTATCAGCTCCAGAGAGCTTCTCATGAGCTCCACGAGGTGATCTTTTTCTGTAAGAATTCTCCTTCTGAAGAGCATTTCTCATGTGAGAATATGAGTTTTCATATTTTAGTTCATTTTTCTATGCTCATAGATGCAAAGAAAAGGTGAGAAATGTGATTGGTAGGTGCTGATAGGCACAGAAGAGTCTGAGAAAAACAGAAGGAAAAACAAAAGGGATTTCTAGAGCCTTAATTCTAAGATTCCAATATTTTTAAGCCAGTCTCATAATTTTTGAAGGTGCAATTTTTGAATATTTGGCATTTGCATGACAAGAAACATCCAAATATATTATCTTCCAGATGCAGGCTGAAGCAGTTATCCTGCTGCCTTGCCATGAGGGAGAGAAAGATTTAAGTTTGTTTGGGGGTGTCTACCCAGGTACTTGACTGAAACTTGACCATGAGCCAACTCCTGACATACTTGCTAGAACATTTAATCTACATTCAAGTTCAACAATGCTCATTGGTGTGGCTATGGAATGGCAGACGGTGTGAATTGGGAACTACAAACAACACTTCAAGGCGTTAATGAAGAGCAGCCTTTATCTCTCCACAGCTGAGCTCGACTGAGGTAATGCTTCTGGTTTGCTTCAAGGCTAAAGGCACATCCATAAACACAGCAGGGGCAGTTCAAGCAAACCCTTTTGGTATGCACTGAAGCTGTGAAGCTGTGAGAACAGCGTGGGGTGGTGCTGAGAGCTGGCAGGCAGGGCAAGAGCATTCCCAGCACAGTCACACATCCCGTGGAAAAGCTGGGAGCCGACAGCGTGACTGTGCCCATGCTGCATCAGTCCTGCAGGAGAAACCTTAAAATCACCTGGATCTCTTCGGCTTGCAAGAGTTGAGTCAGCCTACAGGTGTCTGTTACTGATTCAGGGAGCTGTCTGCTGCCAGGGTCCCAGTGAATGGAATTTGTCCCAAACTGCTGCTTTCCTCTAGTGTGAGCCAGCAGTAGGGGAGTGTTCAGCATCAGCACCTCTCACCCAAGAGATATGAGGGTGGCTGTCACTGCCTCTCAGTTGTGGGGCTGGTGCGTTCCTATAACTGGGCACACCGGGACAAAGCAAATAAAAAGTCATTGCACAATCACTGAATATCAGCTGGAATTGGCTAACAAATTGTTTGCCAGCAGGACACAGCTGCTCCCTGTACTGTCTCAAAGCAGTAATCGATGGCTGTGCTTCCAGCAACATGCAGGAAGCGAGATGAAACCCAAATCAGTGTCCCTACCTGAAATGGACTTGAAGATCTTACACCTCTCTGGGTATTTGTCAGGGCCACACTGATGGCTTGCGGCAATCCTGAGACAACCAAAAACCCAAGTGGATGAGGGAAAGTGCATATTGTCTACCTGGACTTTAGTAAAGCCTTTGACACCATCTCCCACAGCATTCTCCTGGACAAACTGGCTGCTCGTGGCTTGGATGGGTGCAGTGTTCACTGGGTTAAAACCTGTCTGCATGGCTAGGCCCAGAGTGGTGGTGAATGGAGTTCATCCAGCTGGCATTTAGTCACAGGTGGTGTTCCCCAGGGATAGTACTGGGCTCAGTCCTGTCTAATACCTTTACTGATGATCTGGACAAGGGGATCAAGCGCACCCTCAGTTTGCAGATGACACCAGGCTGGGTGGGAAATGTTGGTCTGCTGGAGAGTAGGAAGGTACTACAGAGGGATCTGGACAGGCTGGATCAATGAGCCGAGGTCAACTGTATGAGGTACAACGAGGCCAAGTGCTGGGCCCTGCAGCAACCCCAAGCAGTGCTACAGGTTGGGGAAGAGTGGCTGGAAAGCCACCTGGGGAAAAGGACCTGGGGATGCTGGTCAACGGCAGTTTAACATGATCCAGCAGGGTGCCCAATGGCATCCTGGCCTGTATCAGGAATAGTGTGGCCAGCAGAACAAGGGCAGTGATTGTCCCCCTGTACTCAGCACTGGTGAGGCTGCATGTTAAATCCTGTGTGCAGTTTTGGGCCCCTCACTCCAAGAGAGACCTTGAGGTGCTGGAGTGTGTCCAAAGAAGGGCAATGGAGCTGGTGAAGGGGCTGGAGCACAAGTCCAGTGAGGAGCCGCTGAGGGAGCTGGGGGTGTTTAGCCTGGAGAAAAGGAGGCTCAGAAGAGACCTTACAACACCCTGAAAGCAAATGGTAGCCAGGTGGGGGTCAGCCTCTTCTCCTAAGCAACAAGTAATAGGACAAAAGCAAATGGCCTCAAGCTGCACCAGGGAAGGTTTAGATTAGATCTCAGGAAAATTTTCTTCACCAAAAGGGTTGTCAAGCACTGGAACAGGTAGCCCAGTAATGTGACAGAGTCCCAACCCTGGAGGTATTTAAAAGACATGTAGGTGTGGTGGACTTGATGAACTTTCCAACCTAAATGATTCTATGATAAAGACAGATAATTTCACCTTCTCTGCTGGAGTTACCTTGCTTGATATGTCCTAAGATAGCATTTCACTTTTTTTTAATACAACTGTATTGCACCAATGGCTCAGAAATATCTCACAACTAATAAACATACTTTTCTTTTCTTCCTTGTTTTGTTGTCTCCAAAAAGTAATTGCAGAAACTATGTTTATTTCAGTGAATGCCTGACTTTATATTTGTACTGCTAAATTTTATCCTGATCTTGCAGCATGTCCTTTGCATGAAAGGTACCCACCCATCTGCAGATGCCTGCTAGGGTTTTGTCAAGCTGCAGAATGAATGTGTTTGCTATGTCCACATGCCCCTCTGCTGTCTAGTAATTGTGTCTTCTGCCTGGGCTTAGCCAAGCAGTGAAGACCATCAGTTTCCTTCCCACATGCCCTTCAAATTCCCACTTTGCAGCAGAAATACAGTTTCCAATTGCTGTAGTGCAGGGATTATGTCCCAGGTGAGTTAGAAATGAATGAAGCCAGGAAAGGGGAACCTTACAACCCGGAGCTTCTCTTAAAGATCCTAAAAATTGCCTGAAAATATCAGTCTACATTTAAATGGAATTATTTATATTTAGCTTTAATTTATGCCTTAAATAATTTTATTTTAGGTGCAAGTTATGATCTGTCATTGCTTGTGCTTTCTCTGTGACCATAGCTACTATTGATCAGAAAGTCAATAATTCCTGTGATGATTCTGTCCTTTTGGGCCTGGCACTAAAAATATTTTGGCAACTTAATTAAAATTTATAAATTATGTAAAAAGAATGCTTCTTACTTCTATACTCTTGTTATTCTATAAATGTCTCTGTATTGATGGTAGATCAGTCCAGCATTAAAAATGCAGAAGATAATCTTCCTGGAGGTCATTTTGTTTCAGACCATTAACTTCACTTCCTAGTCAGTTGTCTCTCTGCAAATTCTAAAAACATCAATTCAATCTACATCGTTGTTACTGCTCGTTCATTTCAATTCTTCCAATCAAATGCCACAGCATATAAAAAATGTCTCAGATAATCATAACGGGAAGACAGAGCTCCATGGTCTCCCACTGATTTACTACTAAATCCATCCTGGGGGGTTAACTGGATGAACTGCTAAACAGATTTTGTTTTTACATTCCCTCATATTACATTTTAGACATTTTGGCATGCTTAAATCTAGCTCTTAAGAAAAAAAAAAAACCAACCCAAACCTGTAATGTCCTTCTTAACAAAAGCCAACAGAAATAGCTCTGTATAAATAAATATCACAATTAGCAAAAAGAGAACTTATAATTTTACCAGCTACTGATCCCACCTTTCTTTTCTGAAATACAGACCCAGGCACTCTTCATGTCAAGAAACATCTCCATCACCTTTCTTCTTCTCCATTAGCTCTGACAAAGACTGTGATCTGTTTTTAGACACCGGTAGTTGCATTCTCTTGATGCCTCTGCCTTTAAAATTATCTCTTTTGCACATGCCCACTTCTAAAATCTTGTGAAGTTTCAGAATTATCAGGCATTCAGTATTAGGTCCTTCAACATTTTTAGTTTTTTTCAAGCATAATATTTTCAGGAGACACTATTTTTTTCAAGAAATGGGAAAGTAAAAGTAAAATTCGACTTCAGTTGTGAAGAGACAATATTTTTTCCTAAAAAAAGACAATCACTAGAGCTAGAGTCACAGACCATCCAATGTACAGCAAGTTATCCATCAGACCCAGTCAGCCAAGGAATTCAGCCTTCTCTGGATGCCAAGGATCTCAAGAGCAACATAGCCAAATTAATAAAATTCCTGTTCAGCAAAGGATTTAAACCAGAAGTATTCTTGCTAATTACTATAATATCTTCCTACTGTAACTACCACCAGTATTTCTGAAGAGATCTGACATTATAGAAATCATGAAATATATAACAGTTGTTTGAGACAGAGAAGATAAACTTCAGAAGACAGTTGGTTTCTAATCAGATTCAGCTGCCAAGATTATTAAATTAAAAAATAATCTGAAGATCCTTAGTGTTATCTTGAAGAAATATTCTGTTTCTTCTTTTGAACGAAAATTCAGCACAAAAGAAAATTTTTACCGTAAGCAAAGCTTTCAGTAGGCATTGCAACAGAAGGTATTGCAACAGAAAGTATTTAAGATATGCTAAAAAGAACAATCTATTTCAATGCCAAGATAGCATTAAAAAAACCCCATAAGTAAAATATGGTAAGTAACCTGGTATCTGTTAGGTTGTGCTCTTTGGCTCATATCACCAACAGAAAAATCTTGTTATCATTACTTTATCAGTAATTCTGTTATAAAATGAACAAGTATATATTTTTTTCTCTAATTGCAGAACATATTTCTTCAGTGATACAAATACTTGGGAAAACATACATACTGTGGAGAACAAATGCATCTGACCATATGTACCACAAACAGGAGATGAGTGAGAAGGCTTAATCAAGCCATAGAAAACTTCAAGCCCACAGCTACTTTAATTATTGAATTCCTACATATGTTGGTATAAGATTGCTAAAATGCAATATTCACCTAAATTATATACTTATTATATTTTTTATACAGTTACAGCCTAGGAAAATTGAGTCTGGTGCCTTTAAATACAACTTCTTTGGAGAGTCCTAGGAATGTAGAGGACTTTCCAAAAATGTCATTTGTAAAGTTTTGGGGGTTTTTTTGCAAGTGCAGTGCTGCCAAATATTTTTACCACTAAATAAATGCTATTTCAGCTACATTTGAGCAGTAATAGTGGTAGCTAATGGCCTATTCAGTTAATCATAGTTATTCATTCCCTGGAAATGCCTCAGAATATAATAAATATTTTGTTTTCGTTGTGGACTCTTAAATTACAGGCATTATATAATACCTATGATATATAACCTATCTGTACAAATACTGAACCCAAAATCACTCCCCTAAAATAATTCTAATATTTGGAACCTCCAAAGAAAGAAAAATGCCGTTGTTACCCACAGAGCTATTGAAATAGCACTGAAAGTAGGGTAAGAAGTGGCTATAAAGTAAATTCTGGTTTAAATAAAATGTGGCTATTTGTCATCCACTTACAGAGGTCTGAAATAACTATTACAGAATATTTTTTAAATGAAGAAAACAAGAAAAAAGCTCAAATAGCTGAACCACAGAGATCCTTTTCTAAAAGAAAAAGGGCTGCAGATGTAGAGTTTCAATTTGCCCTGTAAGAGACAGATCAAACATAAAGTCTTCACTCAGAGACCAATGCTCTCACTGAGTGTTGTATCAATACAAGATTTATCTTGTTCACCACTTTTTTAACATTTATATAGGTTGTAGAAATCCCTATCAGTCTTAGCTTTGCTTTGTTCACTGCTCAGGAGATATTATATGTATTATGCTGCATGTTGACAACCTGTCCCAAGGGTAAGGTGAGATATATATATATATATATATATAGATATATATAGATATATATATATATATATATGATGTAACAGCTGGTTATATCTCATCTCTTTGTGGTTGCCATTATACTGATGAGGCACAGAATCCCCTGTAGTTTCTTCAGGAAATGTCTTCCAGATTTGTTTTAAAAAGCTGTAGAATACGTTTTAAAACAATGTTTGGCTTCTGAGGTCAGGCTGTGTTTTTTAGTTGCAATTGCTTTGCAGAAAGGATTAGATTAGTAGGTCATAAAAATATTCCCCTGGCTACTTCCAGGAGTGAAGACAGCCTTTGAAACAGCCTTCTGTTGGCTTTCTGGATAAAAGAACTCCTCTATGAAAGTATATAAAAAACTTAAAAGATTTTCAAAATTAGAATATGGACAAAGTTTGGTATTAAACACCTCTTTTATTTCTCCTGAAGAAAAAGATACTCAAATATTTGCTGAAGAAGTAATTTGGCAGGCCATAAAGTGATAAAAGACATGGGAGGGTGTTCTAGTTTTAATTTTAGTTCTGTAGAAGAACTTTTTAGAATTTAGTGATGAAAAGGAAATCGAACCAAAGTGATTATAAAATGAGATTACATGATTCGTAGGAAGGAAAGAGCAGACCAGTTCTAGAGAAGCACAGGGAATGCAGCCACAGCTTGCTCTGGAGACTAATCAAGGACACCCCCAGGCAAAGGCAATCCAGAGGGGGAAAGAGTTCAAATGAGAGGATTAGTTTACAGAAGGGCAGCCCTAAAGCACAGCAGGAAATTAACCCAGTGCAGAGTAAGTGAGCAGTATGCTATACCAGGAGATATTTAATTACCTTAGAGCCACAAAGGAGTAATTTAAGAAGTATTGGTAAGTACACACACTGGGAGAACTGCAAAGAATTCACCATGCAGACATGCAGGGAAAAGAGAGATAGCAAAATATAGGAAAAAACCTGCAAATGTGTTAGAAAAAGAAATGCAGCATTAAACAACCTTGCTAGTTCAAAATAAACTTTGCAGAGAATACTACTGCCATCACCTGTAGCTCTGCAGAGATTAATTTAGCACCTGAGCATTGCCTTCATGAGATTTCTCAAAACAAGCTAGTTGTAATTCTGATATCTTGTATATTTGACAATTTCGTACTTTGGTGATAAAAGAGATATGTAAAATCTGATGTGATTTAAAACTGGGTGAGGTTGTAAGCAGTTTACAGGATCGGATTACAATTCATCATAATTGCAGTAATTTGGATAAATGTTCTGAAATTAATGCATTAGATCCACAAAGAGAAGGACAAATTACCATGTAAAGATCTGTAGGGGAGTTATAGTGGTCTATAAGCAAACCCTAAGTTAGGATGCTGTCCAGTTGCAGAAAAAGGCAGCCTGATGCATAGTTAGAATAACACTGTAAGCAAATCAAGTAATTATTTTTCCCCTACCAGCAGTGGCAAGGCCCTGACTGCATTACTTTGTCCAGCTCTGCCTACTGGGCTATCGAAGGAAAGAGAGGATTGGAGGGAGTCCAGGTAAAAGCCACAAAAAATTGATAACAGATGTAGAGGAATGGAAGGTTTAAAGAAATAGACTGTTTAGTCTAGAAAGAGCGAAGGCAGGGAAGACATGGTAACATATTTAAAATATGTAAGTTTGTTACGGGAAGAGGATGATTACCAATTGTTCTCCATGTTCCTCATGCAGAAGGCAAGACTTAGTATGCAGCTATGGAGAAAAGCTTTCTAACACAAGGCCAGTCAGGTTATCCACAGATATTACATGTAATGCTGTCACAAGAAGTGATGGGAGCAGCTGAGACAAACACATGAGGAGATAAGGAGAGGTATGCCTGATCCTTCCTGAAAGCAGGTGAACAGTCCAGGCGATCCTGTGTGAGATCCTGTCCAGCCTCAAGCTCGGCCACAGAAACAAGGCACAGATCAGAGCTTTCCATCTAGGAGACTGAATACTCTGATGTGAATGACTGTCATTTGTCTCAAGATGCTTGCCAGGAAGCCTGCAGGACAAGGGATGAATCTCTCAAATCCATTTAGCTAGCTAATTCAATTGGCTGGAAGTAGCAGAGAGGACCCACAGCAGTCACCACTGGACGCTCTTTTACTTGTTTAATGCGCTCATGCTCAGTCGTGCCTTTACTCCACCTTTGCTGTCAACAGCCCTTTCTAGTGCTTTATAGGGACTGATACAGAGTATTTAGGTACACACCACTGTGGGGCCTCTGGAGGAATGAGTTGGTGAATGAGTTAGAATGAGTTGAGCAGGCTTTAAAAGCAATAGGCAGGGCTGAGGCTGTAGCAATGCCTGACAGGGACCAGGCCGATCGTGCAGGCTGCACCTAGAGAAGGCAGATGTCATGCAGAGGAAAAGGGGTGACACACCAAGAGCTTGCAGTGTGGAGATTCCCACTGTGAGGCACAGCTGGCGGCCAAGTGCCAAATCTCCGCCAAAGAGGGCAAGCTGCTGGCTGTGCAAGGCCAGTGCATTGCAGGGGCCGGCCATCCCAGCCACCAACCGGGCTGCTGTTCCCAGCTGGTTGACAAAAGAGGATCAGAAACCCCAGTATGACAATGAGAGGGGAGGATGGGCTTCATTGTGAGAACACCTGGATTTAGGCCCTCAAATTTTGCTGTTTTTAGAAGAGTCTGAGGAGTAAAGATTAGGGAAAAAGATTGTGAAAAGTCCTATCCCTCACAGAAGGGCAAGCCTGAGTATGCAGACCCTCAGAGTGGCTTTGCCCTGTACACTGGTGAATTCACAACAGGTCTCTTACTACTATTAATTTTTTTTTTGTTGAGAATCATAGAATTCAACTGGCATTAACCGGAATTTTCAAACAAAAATCCTCATGCAAACTGGCAAGCTGGGCTCATTGACTCACAGAGGGAGAGGCTGCATGGCCAGCAGGAGCTGTTTGGGTGGTGTGCAGGCCCCTCTAAGGGTTTTCCCTGAACCACAGTTGCACACCATGTGCCTGACTACAGCAATCCTGCCATAAGGTGCCCTGCCTCCACTTGAAGCCTTCCAGTGGAGCAAATCCATTTTCCAAACTACAGCATGCACAGAGTGCAGAGTGAAACATTTTCACTTCTCTTCTCTTAACCTTAAACAAAATTAGCTATAAAAACAAAACACTCTTATTAAAATAATAAAATGGAGAGCAAGGCAAACATAGCCAAAGGTCTGTTCTTATGCTTGATCACATACAAAGACTGGATAATGTACTGTGTATGTCAGAACTTTCTTCTGGCATGGCAGTGCAGACTATTGCTCTTGTCCTGGCAAAATAAAAATAATTGATAAATAGGAATAAACAGATCCTCTCAATTACTCAGCTGTTCTTCCTACTTTTCTGTCAAGCCTAATAGCTTTCTGAAGAACTTCCTCAGGTTAGAATAAAAAAAAAGATCATAGGTACACAATGATGATTTGCACAATTTTCCTGGTATGATGTCAAAATTGCTGCATATTACACTAGCTTTTACTTAGAAATGTAGACAACTAATGAGACTGTACAATTTAAAGAAATTAAGATGTGAATTTTTTAATGGTCCCTGCAGGGAAAAAACATGTAAAAGAAATAGTACAATACTGACACAGAAATGTTTGTAATGCAACATCCTGATTACTTTCTATTTATTTTTCAAATGTACCGAGGTAACATTAACATTTGATTGCCTAATGCCCTTTGAAATTCATTTAAATTTAATAGCTGTTTTCACCATTAACTGCTTCTGGGGAGGTGCACCTGTACTTATAGAAATGACCAAGAAAGCAACACGCAAAAGAATTATTTCCAACTTTGATTCCACAGTCACTCCACAGCCTCTGCAGACCGCATTTGCATGGGTAATGATGACTCATGAAGTAGAATAAATCTGAAGGTGGCTTCTCTATAAAATGATGTAACTAAGTGGGATATCATCAATTTCCAGAAAATGCTTGCTTTCCTTCACTTTGTAAGATTGCCCTGTTGGGCGTCTACTTAAGTCTCTCCATTGAATGGCAGCACCAGCTAAGTGCTATGAAGGTAGTAAAATATTCTTCTTTCTGCTATGCACCATGTCATCTTTAGATTGCTGCACGCTGAACAATTATTACAGACATTTATGGTGGCAAAAACACTGAAGAAGAAACTATGCTAACTAGGGACTGAGTATACAGAAAATAATCACCAGCCTCCAAGGACAGAAGAGTTGTCTGTAACTTCCTAAGTTACATGAAAGCATCCTTGCCTTTCCCTTGTTCTAAAGTAAACATTTTAGTCAAAATCTCCCTGAAAGGTTACAGGTTGTTAAAGGAGAAGGCATCACAAAACTTCTTGTTACCAGTAGTGGCAGCAGGGCCTAAGTCTGTTTCTAGCACTTGGGTTATGAAACCTAACACACACACACAAGGAAGTTCCTCACCTAACACAGAGATCACACTCAAAACAGGTAAGAGAAAGAATTGAAGAAAAAAAAAAAGGATATTCTGTCATCATCCCTTTATCATAAATGGAAAACTAAGATACTGAAACGTAAAGCAATTTGTTCCCTATCACATAAAGCCTACAGTAAGCCACATGAGATCACAGCTCTAGAGCACTCAATCCAACGTCCACGAAACTATAATTCATATAATGGATCATATTCCTATGAATTAGTGATTTAGATAAGACAGGGTGTCAACACACAAAGAAATTCCTGTTTCCCCTGACTTTTCTAAAATTGTATTATTGACGTGTTTATATAAGAGCCCCAGATCCTCTCCAAAAAGTAATAAAGTGGGAATAATTCTCATCTGGAATGAGGAATGCATAGCATGGAAACAGGAGCATGCTAGTCAAAATGCTCAGGTGATTAGATACAGTAAGAAGGAGAAAAATAAAGTGGCAATGAGGGATCAAGGCTTACAGAAGTTAACATTGTATTTTCCTCTGATCTCCGTGAAACAAGCAGAAGGAAGAAGGAATTTACAGCCAATCCGCAGGCACAATTATCATCACCCTAAAGTTCTGTATTTTGTGACTTCATTGGTTTATTTTACAAATATCCTAGGATGAGAGCTTGAAGGATAAAGTAGCACAATTTTATAACTCACCACGACTCAAAAAGAATACAGCCTTTTTCTGTATTATACTTCAACTATGTCAAGTTCAAATCTTTGGACATAAAGTTAAGCCCTGGCTTAAGTGCCTTGAGAAATAAGATGATGGTGTGGGCAAGAGCTGGGCAGTTCTAGAATAAAGGGAAGGTTGAACATAAGAGATATTATACTTACTGGGAAGAGACAGTTTCAATTCAACATGAAAGACTACGGAAGTGCGTATTTATAACCACCCACAGAATGCTTTTTCTGTGTTAATCTAATCCTAGGTAGGTTATTTCAGCACAACTACCAGGAACTATCAAACATTTTGATTCCAAATGTGCTCTAGTCTCCAGGTGCAATTCTGTCAGGATTTACACCCACCTGCTGAGGAACAATATTTGTGTATTTGAAAACTTGTGCTTTTATGTAGTGCACAGGTGGAGGATGAACAGGTGCCTCAAAGGAAGGGAATGATGGACTTGGGTAACCACTTAGACTAAAATTATTATTTCACCTTTAGTACTGAAGGCCAGATTGCTGTGTCTTGTAATTGATTACTTTCCATAGTTATACAATTATAAGCTAAAGAGACTCAATAAAGTTAGAAGCATTTGTTTCCTGTGCTGAAAAAAACATTTTTCAAGAACAAAGGATAAACTGGCACTTTCATTTCCTGCAAAGCAAAAATAATGGTACAGGAGACCTTTTTTAATGTGATGACACATTGATTTTTGGATGCAACTACAAGGCAGCTTTATTTTGTATAGCAACTTCCATACAAAACATGTTTTTGTTTGAGCCTTCTTATGTTTAAACAGTGCAGTAATTCAATAATACAGTTTCAATGTTCATATAAAATAAAGGCAGATAAGGAGACAAATTAAGGATGCATGGCTATTTACATATATACCCTGACTGTCCAACAGGGACTTAATAGTGCTGTAAATTTTTGTCTTTTTAAAAGAGTCAAGCTAAATATCATACTGGACTAAAAGCAGTCAGATACCTGAAAGACTGTAATTGAAATTTCAAGGATCTTGGTGACAAGATATTCATATCCAGGCTTATGGACATTCATTTGTAGTTATTAAAATAGGGTTTAATAATAAGAAAACATCACTAAAATCTGTCTCAGTTAAAATCTTGAAGCCTGGGAAATGTACTTGCTCCTTGAAAACCTAATTAAAAGTCAAAGAAGGTATCATATCTTGCAGTGTTAATGAAAAATCTACCTTCTGCTTCTCTCAACAATGCGAGGAGCCACTGAAAGCAGATGGGAGGAAGGAGAATTTCAATAAATTATTTGTGAAAGACATTGCACAAAATATTTCAGAGGATTAAACTCCTTTTTGTGAAATATTTTGAAATTCACCAAAGGTAATTAACTCCATCAAGTAAGAGCTTGCTGGTGGGAAGGTAGTTTCTGTGTAACATTTTCCTAACTTTTAATATTAAACTTTGGGAAATCAACCCAGTTTCAAGAAATGTCAGGTTTAAAAAAGTATTTGCATAACATTTCACATTCTAGGATAGAATGGTTTCATTAGAAAAACAGAACAATCTCACAAGCTCATCTACCTTGAACCACAATATCAGCAAATCAAAAAACCAAGAAACAGGAACATGAACTGAACAAAAGGATGAACTGGTGGTGTGTTTTAACTCATTAGACTTTAAAACTTGTCACTATCAATCATGATTACAACCAAGGAAGCAAATGATCAAGCTTTCATAAGTGTTGTTGTATTATTTTCTGTTTCTCCATTTTGGCCTTATTTGTTCCTTTTCCTTTAGGCACTAATGCAATGATGCTGTCACATATGCTTTAAATGTAAGCACATCTAGTTATTCTAATCAGACTAATCATATTTTATGTGCTTTGCTGGATTACTATCTAGACTTTTTTATTTCATAATAATCATGAAAAGGGGTGGTAAATCAATGGGAAAAGCAGTTCAATCCACTTTTCAAAGTATTAATGAGAAGTTAAAAGCATTTATTATTCTAACAGTCAAAGCACTGCTGAATGTGTAAATGGGCACTTTCACAGCTTCACAGAGATTATCACAGAGCCTACCACAGAATATTCTGAGTTGGAAGGGACCCACAAGGATCACTGAGTCTAGCTATTGAGTGAATAGCCCTTACAAGGATCAAACGCACCATGTTTTTAGCACCATGCTCTGACCAACTGAGCTCATCTCAGGGTCTGGTTGTGTTTCCAACAGACATATTCCAGTGGATTATTTTTATGCTTTCTCTCTTTGGCAGTGTTGCCCTTCAACCTCTTCAAATGTGTTTTGAAGATTGAAGACTATCAAGGATGAAATAAAATTAAGGAAGAAAAGATGGCAGGAGAGCTTTAAATTACACACTATATTCAAGTAAAGTTTAATTATTGCTTTCAGATGGTCACTATAGAGACCTTAGATACACAAAGCAAATGTGCAATCAATCAAGAGCTACCAAAGCAGCATCCATTCCCATCCACTTACACAGAACACAAAAGAAAAAGCATGCTATCTGCTCTGTAATAGTAGCATAATTTGAACTGTCAGGAACTGGTCATAAGTTTTCTTAAACCGACCTGCTCCCTGAAAAGAAATGATACAATACTTTTGAATCTATATTTACTAGAGGACAATCAAATCTAACTGTAAATACTAAATTCTCCCATAAGCTTATCTTCCTATCTACCTGTTCATATGTTTGGGCAGCATATTTTTTTCTTATTACTACAACTAACTTTATACTCTCTTGAAATGATTGTGAGTCAGAGGTGACCGCTTGGACTCAGCTCTCTGGTCACTTTGAGGGGTGCTGTCCTCACCCTCTCAGGGAGCTGCCTAAGCAGGATGAGCATCTGCACCCAACACCAGAGCTGACAGGCCCATGTGCCCCAGGAAATTACCAGCTGCTTTATTTGACATCAAGCAGGAATTTGGGCAACATCTTGCCAGTCCAGGGACAACTTGTAACCTAACTAAGCCTTGCTCTCCCCAGTGGTCTCTGAGTTAATGTAAGTGAGTGTCTCTAGCTCTGTCAGCATTGAATATTTAAGATATGTTTTAGAATAACAAATTTTTGTAGGTATATAGAACATGCCTGGATCAACAATGGGGAACTGCAACGCCCTGATAATCACAAAAACCTCAGTAATGCAGACCCTTTTCAGTGTCAGTTCCTTCCATACTTTCACATGCAAGCTCAAAATTTTCAGAATAAAAGAGAAAATTAGAGACTTTTTATAGAAGACATCCATAGCTCCTGCTCTCAAAATCTCATCCCATTTCTAGACACTAAGAGGTTTGCCATGTTGGAGGCTGAGAATTGGATATAGCAACGAGTAATTTTGTTGACTACTTCCAAATGATACTATGATTTCTCCTGGGTCTCTCAGATTTTTATGAGCATCTTAAGAGTAAGCTAGGAGGGCTATAAAATAAAATGAGAAGCAGCAGTTTTTTCTAGGTTTGCCAAGTTGCCCAAAGAGCTGTTTCTCAGCAGGACGACTCAGATTTTGTTTCAAGCAACCCCTACGAGAGACATAATCTTGCCTTGTTACAGGCATGCCCACTGGCAGAAGAGTAACAGTAGGGTGGATGGCCCATAAACTAATGACATAAGCATGTGAAAAACCCTATTTTCTTGCCACTTGAAGTATCTTTAACAAAGCTGACCTTTGGAAACAGATACTATTCACCCAATAGTGTATCCTCCCCTGGAAAACCCCAAGGAAAACTTGCACTTTGCTCTGACAGGAATGAGAGCCTTCTGCACCTGCATTTACTTGGCCAGCAAAGAGGTGGACAGACAACTTCCTTGTTTCTTCCCACCCCACTGCTATGGCAACTTTCACACAGATTCACAGAATATTCTGAGTTGGAAGGGACCCACAAGGATCATTGAGCACAGCTCTTAAGTAAATGGCCCATACAGGGATTGACCCCACAACCTTGGTGCTATTAGCACCATGCTCCAACCAACTGCCTTTTCCCAGGACAACTCACGTACCAAACAAGGGTGACAGAGCTACTGAGCAGTCAAATTCTCAGCATGGGCACACAGAGCATGAAAGCAACCACTGGGCTGCAGGTGCCCCTCCTGGTGCTTTGGCCTGACATGGGGGCCAGGGCACCTCAGATCCAGCAATTACATTGGAAGCGTAAAACATGAAAACTAAAATAACCTTTTGAAAGTCAGTTTAAGTCTAAATTATTTTAATTTTTGTTTTCAAATTGTTTAAATCAGAAAGAAAAAGAGCATTTTGATAATTTATTAAATCTAGTTTTCCACTTGTAATCTTTTTTTCCCTGTAGCTAGGTTTACTCTTACTAAAATGGCCACCTAAATGTACTGATTTGGAATTAAATAGAACCATTATACTTTTTGATGAGAGGATATAATACATCAACCTAAATTTGTTTAGCAACGATACAGTTTAATACACACTCAGATCTTGATTTTTTAATAGAGAATTATAGATACTATTTATCTTGTTTTCAAGGTGACAACTTTTAGAATCTTCAGTTCTCACCCTTTGAATCTGTATGCAGTCATTATCTGTAAACAGTATTTGAAGACCTAATCAAATTTCCATTTGTTTTGTAGTAACTTATGCAACCAAGTTTGTCCTTTGCTTTACACATGCAACACAGTTTTCTTTGGTACACCCACAAGTATTCCTTCATCTGCCATGTGAACAGAGTGACTGTTCAAAAACCCATCCATCTCCTTATTCCCCTGACTCTGCTGTGGAGAGCAGCCTTTATGCTCCCATTATGCAGGTTACTGCTGTGTTCCTCTACCCAAGCTGTCTTTGAAGCCATCCCTCTTGCCACTTCCTTCTCCAGTTACTATTCATCAAACATTCAAATGAAGCGTCTCTTCTATCTCACCAGGAGCCGGATAGCTTCTCCTTCATTTCCTTCCTTGAATTCACAGTAAAGAATATAATTTAATCCATACTCTGTACCTGCAGAGAATACCACAATTGCATTTTTCTTGAACAGAGTGAAAAAATAGTCACTGTAATATGGGGACAAGAAACCAGAAATTAAAACTTCAGAGAAGAACCAGGAAAGATCTTAATAAAGAGATGAATACGAAATTAGTCACTCACGAAGAAGGTTATCACATGAAAATCTCTGGCTTTCTGGCATGTCCTTTCACATTTCAACGTTGTAAGACTAAATCCCTGGCTCGCTCTTAGTGCACTGAGTAGAAATTAACGTGAAAAAACTGAAATACAAAATCCAACTAGTATTCCAAAGTATGAAAGGCAACTGTGGACTAAGGAAACCAGTGCAGATTCAATGTTCTCATGAAGGCAATTCTCACCTGACACAAACTAAAATTCTTACAAATGAGATTATGACTTTAGGAAAGCAAAGCAGAGCTCAAATAATTTGCTCCTTTAGACGCAATTCTCCTTTCATCACCTCCCAGCCTCTGGAAGCTGATCTAAGTGAGACCGACGGTACAAACAGCACACTCCAAACCTATTGTGGGAGCAAGCAGATGTTGCATTTCCCTGCAGAACATGTGTTGTTCTGTAAGAACAGTCCCCAGAGTCAGAGACATCACAGGCTTTAGCTCCCTTACTGGCATCTGAGTATTTTTTGAGGCAGAAATGGTCTTTATCTGGAAAAGAAAGAATTGCTGAAATCACACACGTAATAAGCTGCCTAAGTAACTGTTTTCCAGCTTGTGTTCCCAGATGCCAATGGACTAAGGAAAGAAGCACGGATGGAAAGCAAACCCCATTACAAGTAGGCTGAACTCTTAACGTGAAAGTGACCTATAAACTTAGAAACATTTTGAGGGATCTCAGCAGGCTGAAGAAGCCTCAAAATTTGAGTCTACACCAGTTGTTTAAATTGAAATGTTTTTTTCTAGGACTGGTTTAACATTTTCATACTCAACAAGAATCATCAGCTGGGAGGTAAGAGGAAGAGCACAGGATGATGTCTACAATTCCATAACAAAAGGTTTTTAGGGCAGCTGCAGTTTTGGATTTCTGTCTTAACCTAAGAGCTACAAAAATAAGACTCAATTGGAATGATGGAAGTTTTTTCTTATGAGCAATAATGCAAAGACATTTTTTTAAAACTTTGAGATCCGAAGTAATACATTTTATTACAGTCTACCTCAGCTACAAATAAGTTTAGCCTGATAGAAATGAGTATTTGTATTTGATACAATGATCTTGATTCCAACAAGATGCTGGAAAAACAAGATGTTTTTGAATAGAGTTACAAATAGGAAAAATTACAAAGTAGAAACATGTCAGTAGGAAATTAAGAAAGCAAGTGTATTTCAGTGATTTAGGGCAGGCTAGTTCACAGAATCAGGCACTTATTCCACCAACTAAGCATTAAAAACTCAGAAACCCAGACATAAGGGTAAAATTAAATATAGGAGCGCTTCACCATGGGATTAGAAAGCCTTTTACAGTGGTACTATGCAACTGTACCACACTGATGATAAACTTATATTAACATTTACATTGTGATACTAAACTACAGATTGTTTTACCCCTACTTTCCTTAAGATACTTTTACAGAAATTAAATTAGGGCCACTTGGGTGCCACAGCTGCATGGTCCTACATGTTAAACTTACGAAGATGCCTTCTATGTCTTAGAAAGTAGTACCTGTGATGTATTTCACATTAAGATACTGGAACTATATATCAAATGGGCTCATGCCTTCAATATACTCAAAGTATTATGGTATTATTAAATGTTAATACATATATAGATATAGTTTTCATGTTGTATGACACATTTACTATCGCAATACATTTATTGTTGAAATAGTACATAAAGGCAACAATTTCATTAAGAAATCTCTCAGATAAGTGTAGCAAAATAAATACTATCAATTTTCAGTAATTTTGTAAGTGATTAAAGCCAAAGGGCTATCTTATTCATTAGATTTCATTATATAAATGATGAAACATTATGCAAAAATTTTAAAGCATTCATAGTATTTCTCATGGGACTGATGTTAGAGACTGGTTTGTCTTTGAAAATATAGATTACAGCTATGTTCCCACTCCTGAACCATTGCAATTGTTAGCATATGTGAATGGACATCAAAACCAAGACGTAAATGGGACTGCACAGCAAAGAACTGAAACAACTGTCAAGGAATAGTGAGACATCCACAGCCCTGCCAGCAGGCAGCAGGTGGCAGCCAGGGGAATCCCTGTCAGAGAGACAGGATTTGAAGGGGCCTGTTACTGAAAACTGCCAATCACCTCCAGAATAGTACTTGATTACCTGCCAGCACACTGACTTCCTACACAGCTGGTAATAAAACAACATAAACAGCCTAAAAACAATTCAAGTACCTATCTGCTGAAACATGTCACTCATCAGAGTTACATTATCCAGAATCTGCAAAAACATGAATTATTTACAAAATTCCTTGTCTGGAAACAAGCTTTATCAATCTTTTACTGGGTTAGAATACTCCGTGTCTGGAAAAGGATCAGATGTTATCAACCCAAATACATGCAAAGCCCTGATTACTCTACAAAGCAAACTGATCATTTGAAAAGATGAACATTGAGTGTTTGTGTAAATACAGGGTAATAGCATATAAAAGATGATAGGATCAAAATTGTTCTACTAAAAGCTGTCACAAATCTACACAGCACTAAATCCTAACCCTCAGCACTAAAGTAGAGGGTTTTAGGTAAAAGCTCTTTACCCAGTTCTTTCCAGAGGCGTAGTTGGCTAGTCCCCTTCCAGTAATGATACATTATAAAGTTAAAAAAAAAAAAAAGCACTCAACAGACGAAAACTTACTAAACGGTAGTTACATAGAGTATTTCAACACGTGAAAAAAAATATATCGCAAACATAATCCAGAAGTTGGACTCTATGATGCTTGTGAGTCCTTTTCAACTCAGAATATTCTCAGATTTTATGATTTTCCATAATGAAAAGCATATTCCCCCAGCTGCATTTCTTAACTGAGCTCTCTTGACCACATTTATTTGATGAACAAAATCAAAAGTGTTTCAGGATCAAACGGAGCAGAAGCACTCTCACAAAAACGAGACCATGACTTCCAAAAGGAAACAAATATTTAAAAGTTATCTAAGTCCTTGAACTATTTCATAATGGGCCAGGTAAGACAGAAACTGGGAGTTAGTAGGCAACACTTGGTGGTGAGAGAGGAGGGAGGGTGGCAGCCATCAGCAAAGCCTCAGTGGCAACACAGGTTAGTTTCAGGAGTAGTTTTGTTATTATCAGGCAAAAAAAGCACAAAAATATGGAATCATCCACTTTCATTGACTGTTCTCATAAAATATCATGGTGATAAACAATTAAGATTCACAAACATTTTTAAAGTAAGCCTTGGTCTGTGAAAATGATGACTGTGTAATCCCTGTTAATTAGCAAGTGTTTCAAGAGTAGAAACCTGTACATGAATCGAGTCTCCCACACAATACAGGGTGAAATAGAGGGTGCACGGAGAGCATGTACACACAGGAATTGCATGGAAGGCAGTGCACTGAGGCACAGGAGTGAATTATTCTGAGGATCTTACAGAAGACACACGGTGCCTCACCGGAACAGGGCTTCAGGCAGCAGCTCTCTGGTTTCCACAGCGCCGCACGGCAGCGGGCTGGGAAGAAACAGCCACGACTACGCACGTCCCGGGCACCCTCTGCTGGTCTCACAGCAGCAAGTCACAGGGCTCGGGAAACACATGGACTGAAGTACAAGCAAAATCCGGGGAGGAAAAAACTTCTCAACTACAAGCAAGAGTGGAAAGAGATACCAAATTTACTTTCAAAAATTAAAAGAAATAAATACCTGCAAAACTTTTTAAATTTTAAACGAGAAAAAGAAAATTTATTATTGGGTAGTGTCCCTTGCTTAAAGATAGTTGTTGCAGGTTGCAAAGCACTGTGCCTATGTTTCTACAGTAGCTTCTTAAGCTTAAGTCTGTTTGCAGTTTCCAAAATGACTTTTAAATAAGCATTTGGTTAGATTTCTGTTTTGTGTTCATTTTCAAGAGAACAAGTCAAATAGACTAAAAGTAGAGATCTTAGCAAAGAAACTAAAGTCAGTGATTATTCTTTTTCCGTTAAAAAGACAAATATTTTCCTAGCAGATATCTCAGCTGTTTCTCTTTATTGTTTCTATCAAACTAAGAATAACACCCTACTCTCATAAACATAGCATTCAGTATTTTTTGTTTTCAAAATCACTTTTTTCCCCTTTAACGTAACTTTTATAAACATCATGGCCAGCAATAATAATTTCTCCTTAGTTTACAAGACTCCTCCTGACTGTTGACAGGGTTACATGTCAACATTCATGGTCTTCAAAGCTGACATAACCAAAACTCTTGCATGTTTGAAATTACCAGAACTAAAAGCAAAACAAAATGCCGAAGTAAAACAGTGTTAGTCCTCAGCAGCAGCCAGCTAATTAGGCACCAATTCTACATTATAACCAAGTGAAAACATGTATCACAGTAAATTCACTTAATATTCCTCACAAATCCTTCCATTTCACAGTTCTTCAAAACCACAGTAATCTCCCTTTAGTCACTGCTGACACTAAAAATATTTCGAATCAGTACTAACACTAAAGGAATACCAAATCTCAAGTTTGTTGCATCAGTAACAAAATCAGCAAGTACTTAGAATGTGGTAACACAGACCTTTCCCACAGGAACTTTTCTCTTCTTCTATGTTTTGTAAATAGAGATAAAAGCTTGGATGTTATTGAAAACTGTCTCTGGAAAGATGGACATTCTACCTGGCCTATCGGCCTAGGGGGAGGTTATGAATTGACCCAATCTGGACGACCTTTGGAAACTCTATATAAGTTTTAGAATTAAATAATAAATTCAGATTTCTGCCTCACTCGATCCAGCCTGGTTCTCTCGCTATGCCAGTGGTTCAACAGCGACACTTAGAATTTTTTCAAAACATGCAACATTTGCACCTTTCTGAGAGGAGCTGCCACACTGTTTAATTTTCACTAAAAGAGGTTCTCTTGAAAGAAAAATCCTACAGTACTCTCTCACCTGACAACTTGCTACTGCCTATGTATTTGGTTACAAAAGTGTTCATCATTTTAGAATGCCGAATAACATGTTACATTGATAACCACATGTAAGGTGGTTGAGCTTCAAAGGTCTCTCCTGTTCTTGCCCACAATTCATTCCTCAGTCCCACTAGAACAGACGTCACAGTTCCAGTGCTATTCTGCTGTTGTTAGGCTGCTTATTTTTGCATCCTCCTCTAAGTTCATTATTTGTGATAGAGAGAAATAAATGCAGAAAATATAATTTTTGAGATAAGAAAGTTAATAAAGTACTAATGTATTTTTTCAAGGAGCACACTGTACATAGAACCAATGTACAGGTATACATAATACAAAGAATAAAGATAAAAGGTAAAAAAATAAAAAGAAACTAATTTAAATGTTTTATACTGCAGTTTATACAGTCAGAAAAAATGTATTTGTTCATAGAAATACTGTGATCCAAGAAATATTTGTTAAATTTGTTGAATTTTTCACCACTAGAAAACAACAAATTTAATGGCACTCTGATGCAGAGTATAGGATCCTCACCATATCCATGAGCAGGGGATAGGAACTCCTCTCACCATTTTTGCATTCCTCTAGCTCTATTTTATGCAGGGGAGAATTAAACAAGGGAAAAGCAATAGTGTTCTTTTTACAGAGAAGCAGCAGCAGAAGTCACATGGGAAAGGGAGCGTTTGCCACATGACGGACAAGACCCAGCAATTCCCGTACTGCAGAGGTACTGGTAGGGTTAAGAGCTTTGCTTGGCATTTCAAGTGTTCAGGACAAACATGGCAGAACTGGCCGCACTTCACAACAGGCATAACCAGCTGCTGACCTGCAATAGAAGGTCCCTGAGCCCCAGTACAGATAACAGCTAACAAGAGCAGCAACTTATCCAGCTGCTGTTGTCTTCCTATATCCACGAGTTTGCTGCAAAGAAGGGTTCAAAAGCTGGATAAGGTGTCCTGGAAAGGCAGGCTTATTCTTTTTGCATGCTCCTCTCACTGCACATAACCTGAGAAGCTGCTCTTTGCAGGAAGTGCCAGTGTTTTGGGGACACACTGGTCTTTCCCTCTTAAGAAGATGAGAAAGTAGGCTGCAATGGCAGGCTGGACACTGCTCTATGTGGGTGGGAAAAGCATAGAGGAATAGTAAGAGTACATGGAAACAGTTCCTTCAAAATCCATCAAAACTTCACTTTCAGACTGAAGACAGTGGAAACCATGATATAAAAACCAGTTTTGAAACGCTCACTGTAAAGAGCTTTTGTCAAAGACAAGAACTTAGAATGAAAATACAAGTTGGGGAAGTATTTTGTCAGTTCAGTAGAGGTTTTGTGCCTAAAGAAAACACACTAAATTTTCTATTTCAAGATCTTTAGAAATGGAGAACAATGGCATCTGAAGGATTCAAAAGGCCACTGGAGGAGACTCAAGAACATCTTTGTTAGGAACACTGATGACAATGAGATGCAGCATGTTTGTGCCGACTATCACCTAGCATGCTCAAGACTACACAAGGAATGAGAAAGCAAATGCAAATATATGGTGTTTTTGAGGTATCAATCTACTGATAGTACTTCAGAAAATCAAAAACCTGGAGTTTCGGAATTTAACTTTTGGCCTTTTCCCAGCAAGTGAAACCTTGAAGTAGAAATCACATGCCTACAGTATCTTGAGACACAATTCTGATTCAGAACAACCCAAACAAGCACCTACAGTGGTTTAATCGTCTCTCGTATTTCATTCTTGTAACTGAGTTCCCTTCAAGTAGAGTACCTGGTTCACAAATCTGATTTTCCAGCAGTTGTTATCTTGAAAAACATATTAACTTTAAATATTTATCCTATTTATTAACCATGTGACGAAGTTCAGTATGAAAAGACTATTCTGCTGCCTGCTGTAGTAAAACCATTATTGTGGCTCAGGTGATAAAGACAATCTTGATCCCTGGCTGAGGAGGGACCTTGTGCCTATATGGCTCAAGACTAGCCCACCCTCAAGGCACCTGCCAGTGCTCCTGTGAGGCACAACAGTATGCCTGAACATATTTGCAGATCCTCACAGCCTGACATGAAAGGCTGTGGTAGGTCCTTTTTCCAGTCCAGTGTCAGGGTACAGAAGGTTTTGTCTGTTACACTTCACCAGCACATCACTTTCTATAGCATAAGACTAGGAACCTTATATGCTCACATAACAAAATCATTCACCAACAAGATACAACCTTTCCTATATATGTAGCAATATTTTGTTTCACTTTACTTTAAAAAAAGGTCCTAAGCACCAAATAGTGTAAAAAAATGGTGTAACCAACCGAATATTTCAAAGCAAGCTAAATTTAGAACCCCAACTTAATATTTAGATTTTTAAACGTTCAATTGATTTTCAGAGATGATGTACATCTAAATCTATACGTGAACTACGTGAACACCCCCATGTCTAACTGTGACTCCACTGATGCAGCAAGCAGACAAAACAAGTGTCAGCTGCAGGAACACTGTAAGTGTAACATATGGTAGAAGAAGAGTGAATACTGGTCTGTGTTTTCTTTCATGTAGTGTAGACTGTAAATTCTAAGCTTTCCCTAAGATTCTGTAAAATGGATATATACACGTTAGTAGTTCAACAATAACAAATTTTAATGTATTGCGTCTTGTGGTATGCAGCTCAAGTCAATGCTGGACCATTACTGTAAGACAAGATGAATAATCTCAAAACTGTATTCTAACATGCTTAACAGGTCCCAGTTTTGAAAAAAACTAAAGTGAGACAAAAGAACCGCAATGAAATTTCTTGAGAAGGGCCACTAAGAAAATGTAATTTTCAAAGAGATGGCTTTTTTAAAAAGGCCAATCAGTATGGCAAAACAGCCCATGAATTAAAACCATTCCAGTTCTTTAGCGGACTTTTTATCCCTAAAATGCTAGAAATATTTAGAAAATTGTTCTCACATACTTGTTCCTTTTTGATTTATGCTTGTTTACTTTAATGTATCAAGATGAGAGATATTTAGAAAAAATTAATTCTCCAACTTGGGAAAAGTGAAATTCTTCATAACTTTCAGACAATTTATTGGTTCAATTTATTCACTCTGAATAAGAAGAATTAGATTATCTGGTGACATGGTGAGGAATGGAGAAGGGAAATTCAAGACTTTGGGATTCACTCCTACATGCAAGTGTTACATGGGAAAGCTTATGAGGCTGCTGTAGCTTGTGCATAACTTTTCAAGGTGCATATTAGAGAGAGGATAAACTGCTAGGACATGTGAAAAATGCCATTTTAATTACATTCTTGAACATACTAGAACCAGACTATCATGACAAATGTATGTAATTTTGGATAAAATTTTTATTTATCTTTTTTTTTTTTTACATGTCATTCATTACTTCTATTCTGGTTAATACAGAAATATAAGAACTTTTTGTTGAGGAGGAAATTTATTGAGTAGAATTAGGCAGCACATTCTAAAATGAAATAAGAAAACTTTATTAACCTAGTGCATTCATTTTTTAAAAAATTCCTTGGAAGAAAAAAAAATGCTATTTAAATAAAACATAACCTTTCAAAAAAGGAGTATGCAGATGAAGAAAAGAAAGCTAGAGGACATAATGGATTTTGAACAAAGAACAGTGACCGTGCATTATGTGCCTTCCCTACATGCTACAGTGAAAAGATCTACTTAGAAAGTACAGTGGTTCTGGGAGAGCCAGAAGAGAACACCAATGCATTTAAGCAGCTTTAATTTGCTTGCTTTCTTTCACTCCATGAATTTCCTAGCACCAGACTATACAAGTATAGTGCTTGCAATTTTTTTCAGACATTTCATAGTATCTATTTCATCGCTCTCTTAGAATCCAAATAAAATCTTTATTAGGGCTGCCTGCTCATAAATACTTACAAAGGGGAACAGAATTTGAAAGGAAAAAAAAGTTATCCCCTAAAAGGCTTTGGGCTTAAAAGCAGTAGAAAAATCAATGAAACTAGAACCAGATAATCTTTTATCACCTGCTCTTCTAAAGGCCGCTGAAGAAGAAACTGAGACACCCAAGACAAAGAGTTTGAAATCCTGGACCTAATGAAACAGCCATGTCCCACTGGTAAACTAGTGAGGCCGTATATCACATACTAGTTTAGACTGAAGCAGCATTATCTTTAAAGTCTCTAAAAATAACAAGAAAGAATGTAATAACTTTAATCAAGAAAATCCTATTTTCTACAGATAGCAATACTGCAGCCAGCATTTTCAAACTGGGATACTATTGTGAAATGCACCCTTTCAGCTACTGAGATACTTAAAAGTAATCAGCAATAATCTCTGTACTAAGTAGACATTTTTCAACAGTGATGTCTGAGATTGGTAGTTCACACAAGTTGGTGATCTCCTCTTTTGAATACTGGGATACTTTTGCCTCAACAACATCGCTCCCAACTTCTCCGTAGCTGTGTCTGTATTACAGTGATGCAATACACAGGATGTATTACTTATTAGACAGATTACATAGGCATTAATCAGAACATCCGCTAATCAGCATTCAGAGTGGAACCCTGAACAAGGGCAGTCTTTGGACTGGGAGATAACACAAACAAGGAACAAAATAATCTTGGATTTTACACCAACACCTCAGTTTAGCACATTCCTTGCAAGTGAGATAGTTCTTCATCATGCTTTTACATGGGTTCTGCAGTACCTACTGCTTAAAGATACCCAAATAGGTATATTAACATCTGTATCAAGTTATTTCTTCAAGAACCTTTTAATCCTATAAATATTTACATCTATCTGAGTTTTGTGTGAGGTTTTTTTGTTGTTTGGACAGGGTGAGGTGATGTTCATTTTTAACTGAGGTATGAGCAATATTAAGAAAAATGCTCAGGAGTACTTAAAATCTTTGGATGCTTGCTCGTTAATTAGTGAATATTTAATGAGAATGCATGCATTAACTTTTATTGGATTAAAAAAAAGAAAGGTTTATTCATGGTTTCTAACTGTAATTTTTCTCATTTCAAGTTAGGCTAACAAGCTACTACCTCTGAAAAAAACATTATCTTCCCACTGGTTTACATATAGATCCAATCTGTACAGTATTTTTGCTGTCTGCTAGAATATGCTATTTCATGCCACTTTCCTGTTTTCCATAGTGCTTCTGATCATAAAAGGAGTATTGCAGAGGTAAAGCATGTATAAAATGTACACACAGAAACTACACGCAGTTTGCACACAAAACTTAAAAATCACGTTTCAATATTTTGTAGAAGTAACATTTATCCTAATTAAAGTTTTACATTCTAACAAAAATAGTGGGTACCTCAGTCACTTTATCAATTCATAGAACTTCAGCCCTTCAAGACCATATTTTTAATATAGTGGCTTTTAATCAACATAGAATTTGAGCAGATGCCATTGTTTTTAATAAATAGCAAAATTCCAAAACAATTGGCAAGTATTTCAATTTGTTTTCAGTATTTTACTTTGAATCACAGACAGCTTTACCCCTAAGGTTCTCAATAGTGATTTACCTATATTGGTAGTCATACTGTACAAAAAATTCATGAGCTTTCAGATAAAGACTTAAGGTTGTCCTAGATTTAAACATCTCAATTATGCAACTGACTTACATAATTAAAGGTATTTCTAACTTGCTGTAAGATGAATTCTGTGATAGAACCACCTGACAAAAAATTGTAGTGCAAGCATGTGAAAAGAAATGAAAATGAACTGGACACACTAGTAAAACTTTCAGTAAACATTTTTAAAGGTGAGTTTCCACTTAGTATTTATGTATTTACACTACCGAAATGACAAAGATTTTCTAGAAGAAAATCACTGAACACAAAATCACATTTCAAATTCTACAGACAAAAATATACAGATTTTGTCTACATTTTTGTCTGAAGTTTGAAATACATGGTCCTTTTCAGAAGGAAAAATTTAAGGCACACTTAAAACTGTATTTCATTGCATTGCTGAATGAGAGGTGATTACCTCAGAAACAGCAAAAATCCAAAGTATTTTTTCCCTTGATCAACTGAAACAGCAATGACAGAGCTTCTGTTGACTAGACGAAGGTGAATGCATTTTCAGAATTACTTTATACACTGAGATTATTTCTACTTAATTCCTGCTGTTATAAAGAAAAAGCTACATTACTTATAAGATATCTCCTCTAGCGTGGAAGTGACATCCAGATCCAAAGTCCCTGCAGCTATGGCTTATGTGAATCCTATCAACCTACATCTGAATTAACAATCCTATATCCATTTAACAGTCTTCACTTATTTACCTACTAAGGATTTTTTGCACTGGCCTGCACACAATTATGATGTTCTAGTACACAGATCAATATGGCTCTGAAGTTTACCCTAGTTTTAGAAACACACCAAGTCATCTACCTTAAAATTCTTTTGCATTTCAACAGAAAGCTTGATACATGCTAATGTGAACATATACCCATTATGACACAGATATGCATATAGAAAATCATTCAAGAGGAAAACTGCAGAATTAAAACATTAAATCAGGGAGAAAAAAAAATCTTCAACTAGCCTACGTACAAATTAAAATATTGTCTGACCAGGTTATTTTCTTGCAAAACACAAAATAGTCCCTTATCTGAAGGCATCAGTATGATTTCATCAGATAAGAAAATTTAAAATCAGCACTAGTGAATTAACTTTAAAAGAAAAATGACAAAGTACAGAATAAGATTAGTAAATCAGTGACAACATTAATATCACTGTAAATGTGCAAGTGCTGAAATGTGCATTTAAACTCTTTAAGAGAAAACACATTCAACTATACAATACATCTTAACAACCTCTTGATTTTAAAGAGTGCTCAGACTGCTAGAACGGTTCCCCCTCTAATCTTTGGTAGGAGAGCATCTAAAAGATATTAAGAGCAGGAAAATCAATGAGACAACCCTTTTTCATCAAGTTTGTGCAAGATAGAAAGGAACACAAGAAAAATGGCAAATAAAATATTACAGCTTACCAACTTCAACAAAAACCCTATTAACAGACTTTCATCACTGACAAGAATAACTTTTTGATCCTATATGGAAGTTATTACTTAAAGAGATGTCATGAATTTTTTTTAGTAGCTCTACTTGACTTTTCTTGACTATGAAATATCATGTACATACATTAATTGAATTATGTTTATTGTGCACCTAAAGAACTTGTACAGAATAAGTGGAGTGAACAACATCACTAAAACAACCCTTCAAGGAAAAACATAAGACTAGTAACAATTAAGGAAAGATGCTTTTGCCATTCTTGTTCAAATAAGCAGCTTCAAATTATAAAAACAACATCCTGCCTTTATGCCTTTTAAAACAATCTCTCATCTATACCAGTAAATGGCTTCACAGGCACATGCCTACTTGTGGAAGCTCAATACTTGAAAGGAAAATATGACTACTGCAAAATTCAAAAGAATCAGTAGTACATGTCACAACAGGGATAGAAAGATCCTTTCATTACCTGAATCAATAATAACAGAAAAAGGAGAGAAAGAGTCTTTAATGAAGTGAATTAATAACAAAAATTTGTCCCAGTTACTCTTGATGACTCCTGATATTCTGAATAGATTTTAAAATTATAAAGCTTGAGTAGGACTTTTTACAAGAGCATGCAGTGATAGGCCATGAGGCAATGGCTTTAAAACTGGTAAGGAGCATGTTTAGATTAGGTATTAGAAAGAAATTATTTACTGGGAGGGTGGTGAGGCACTGGAACAGGTTATCCAGAGAAGTTGCGGATGCCCCATCCCTGGAAGTGTTCAAGGCCAGGTTGGATGTGGTTTCGAACAACCTGGTCTAGTGAAAGGTGTCCCTGCCTATGGCATGGGAGTTGGAACTAGATGATCTTTAAGGTCCCTTCCAATCCAAACCATTCTATGATTCTAACTGTTCAGCTCCCATTATCAAGCAACAAAAAAGTCACCCTTATCATTATATTATTTTTAAAGACATTACTGAAAAGACAAATAATGAAATTTAGGACCCATTTCTATCAGTTTCAAATCAAATTATCCAAAGATTTGAGTTAGGGGAAGAAGTCAAGAAAAAGAGTACTTTCAGTTTGACCAGAATAAAATATCCTTGCACATGTTCAAAACTGCTCAAATTGTATATTGAAAAACTTCTACAAAAAATTGGCTTATCTTATAAATAGCTTCTATAGATAAATTTATTTAATAATTTTCCTGCGCTTAACTGTGCTTAAATAATGCCTGTGCATGTCGCACTACAGACCTGATTACAGTACTCCCATCTTGACTTGTTCAGGCTAAAATTTCCTTAATTTCCTAAAGTCATTTAAATCACTGAAATGGCACTAAGTATGGTATAGAGCTCTGCTGAAGCAAAGGAATCTAACAGAATCTATTCTATTGAGTCTGTAATAACAGTACCACATATAAAAAGGAAGTGTACCAATATTTCACAGAAAAAGGCTTCAGCAAAGAAATCATGTCTTTATAGCAAATGAAGGCTAAGTTTCCTCTTTATGGATGCAGCATTCTACTCCAATGCAGTACAGGGAAAGATCAGAATCACAGCCTGTTTTAAAATGTAAATACATCAAACAACTTACTGATGCATAAGGTTTTCAAGTACATGTGCATGCCTAAATACATTGTGTCGCCTGCAAAGCTACCTGAAGTACTTTTCAATATGTATGTTACTTATGTGAATCGTACATCAGCTTCTTCAGCTGCTAGAACCAACAACCTTTCCTCACTACAGCAAGCTTTAAACAGGCATAAGCCAGAACTGCTACCCCAATGCCTGGCCCCCATCTTCTTTCTGTCCCATTCTCACTCTTTCCTTTGCATGAGAAAAAATCATCTGTAACTCCCACAAATCACGTCAAAGAATTGATCTGGATGTTAGGACAGTGCCTTTCGGTGCATCTGTTGGTTTACAATGGCTTAATCTACAACAAAAAAGGAAAATCTTCTCTCCACCTCTGAAAGATTTAAAACTTCCTACTGGCAAGATAAAGAAACCATACTGTTTTGCTAATATAAAGTCCCTTTGAGTTTCTAAATATGGCTATTTTTGGTAATATATGTCTGCATGCTACATTAATTAAACAAGAAATAGACCAGTTCTAGCTGTAAACATGATGCAACTGAAGACTGTACAACAAACTTTTATTCTACAAAAAAAACAGTTGTTAAAAATTGATGGTGTAACACATATGTACAGTAGCCAATTTTTTCATGTTTGAAAAATATTAACAAAGATCACAGATTCATTAAATACAGTGTTCTATACCACTACCAACTGAATTGCTTGACATCTCTCACCTGGTAATTTGCCTAAATCGTAATACTATGAGCAATTTGGCATATAGCCAGTCCCAGTTTAGAGAACAAGAGACTACTTTCTGGTTTTAAAGAGGCTTTTAACAAAATGTTTAAAAAGTACAGCTACTGCCAATATGTGTTTGATTTTGAATATTTATTTATGTGGTCTATGAATAAAACCTTTTCAAACTGTACATATTAAAATGAAATAAAACCCCTTAAGTTCATAAAATATCCTCAGAGCTATTTTGTGCTTTTGGGTTTTCACACACTCATACCTGCCTGACCAGAATACTACTAGTAGGTGGTGCAGCAGCATCGGTCAAGTTCTTTGAGCCAGAGTCTGCCCAGGATGATACATTTACCTTAAACATTGTTCATCTCAACTCCTGAGACACGTTCTGGTAATAAACACATCAGCAAGGTCCATTACAAAGCAACAGTTATTTAATGCATACCTAATGACTACTACTTGGACAATAGATAATAATTCATTCAAGTCCACTCTTTCCAAGGGCTACCTTCATTAAGCTGACTGTTTACTATCCAGGATAAAAGTCCCTGTAATTGAAAATTTCTCTGAAAACTGAACCATGACACACACAGCATGAAAAAATACTCCACCTCCCAGAGGAAGGGGACAACATACACGTGCAACTTGCTTCCAGGTTCAAAGGCATGCTAATGCTTTACACTCACGTGATGTTTTCATACTTTCACCCTTTGAGGGAAGCAGAAGGGGAATTAAAACTTGCATGTTAATGCTTTAATATTAGAGATCAAAATTCTAATCTGAGCTAAAAATGTTTCTTTTACCAGAGGGGCATTCATGTAACAGAATCTATCCTTAGTATCTTATTATGCAAGAGAAAAACAACTTTCATAAAACTGAGTGAAAGGATGCTTTCAGACAGAATTTTAACAAAAGTTATGTTGAAAGAAGTTGGTGAAATGCACTTGAATGGAACAAATTGAAAATCTGACATCATCCTACAGCCAAATCTTTCACCACCAATTCAAAGGATACACAAGCAACAAAGTAGGTGAAACAGGAGAGGATAGCACTGCCAATTTACCTAAGCAGCCAATTGATCTCAACAATTTAAAAAGAGGTTCAACTTCAATGTTATTCCATCAAAACACAACACCCCCAACTCTTATTTCTGTTAAAAACATGTAGGGTTTTTAGACCAACAACAGCTTTTTACTTTGCATGCAACATTTCTCAACTTTGAGTCACTAGAATCAATTAACCACAAAGCACTCAAACACTACCGCTATCTATCCAGAACACCAAATATATTACAAAATAAGACAATGCAAATATTTGCTTAAGTTTTGGCTTCATGCATATCTGCATTTTAAAAAGTAAGCTAGAATCCTACTGAATATTCTTACAGTACCTCATGTTCCACCTTCTAGAAGTAGTAAGAACGTTGTAACAAATGAGCATGAGCAGGTAAATACAAGCTTGACAGTACTGCAGTGAAATAAGTTTTGTTATCTTACTACCTAAAGAAGGTGAAAGGCAAATTTTCACAACCTAGTTTCATTTCAATTTTATTGAATTGCCTACAGTATTCTGTGAGTGCTTGCACTTACACAGGCACACACAGAAAAAGTGGTATCTACAAACAGTTTACACAGATATTTACATACATGTTATTTACATAAACTAATATGACTGCATGATCTTTGATGTAAAAACTATATGCTTCTTGCACATATAACTGTTGCATTGGTTTTACAAAAGTAATATAAACCTTTTGCAACAACTAGCTAAGCACATATCATAGCTGATTCCAAGTTTTTAGAGCTTGCAGGTTTTAAAAAAAATACAATACCTAGAACACTGTTATCAAACAAATATGCTTTATTGGCATCTAAAAACAAAATGCACCCAACATTAAAATGTACTTTTTCATTTTTTAAACCCACTGCAGTACGAGGAACAAATCACAAACACTTACTTTAGAGAAAACAGAGACTATAGTGTAGATTTTACAAAATCACTTTTAATCTCTGTGTTATGCTCCTTCAGTAACATGGGCCATTTCTTTTTCTGCCGAATTATAGGAACATAAAATATCACAGCTTTATCTATACTTTAAAATTCTGCAGCAGCCTAACAACACGGACAAGATACACCAGCACCTATTTTCAAGTAAAACAATTTCGATAGCCAGACTAAGGGTAGTATCTAAAAAATTCCATTTTCTTCCATAGGAAGTCTTTGTTTGACAAGCTGTTAATTTATCATTGTGAAATTAAAAGCAACTGGGGGCAAGTTTATGCTTTACCAAAGAAATAAAATAAAATTAAAAAAAAAACCAAACCAAAACCAAAAAACGTTTACCTACCATGTTCAAATTAAGAACAGTGTTCTATACAAGTCAGTTGTACAGTTATTTAAGTGAAAGATGAACATCAGATTAACTTAATTCTGGCAGACAAATGTGAACTGCTACGGTCCAGTCAGCCATTTATCTATTACAGAGAGATGACAACTTTACAAAAGGTATCTTTTACCTACTGAGTGATGATTATGTCCCCTCAGTTTCTGTGCTTTCTACCACTGGTTCACTCTCTATATCAGCTTCTGTGTCACTCTTCTCTTTGTTTATCTCGACGGAAGATGTCCGTTTTTCATAAAGTTCTGGATCGTCCTGCACCTGTGCAGTTGGTGGCTGACTTTCTGTCTCTGTATTTTCACCATTTACCTGGGGCATATTATCAGCTTTGCGTTGAGAAGTGGCCCCATCAAAATATTCAAAAACCCGTGGATGTGGAGGAGGGATCCAGTTGTTTGACATTCTGTCTCTTCCAAACCTGTTCCCATTAACTTCTCTGCAAAAATTAAAATCTCTGTCATCCCTATCCCTCTGTCTTTCCCAGGGTCTTCTGCGGTCATCAAAATCTCTGTGAGCATCTTGTTCAAATCCTCTATTCCAGTTGGGACCACTTCTACTGTCAAACCTATAGTTTACATGCCGAAACCTCTCTCTGTCTTCATGGAAGCCTTTAGGGCCACCATATACAGGGAAGGCATGGTGCTCTCTTTCATCATAATCTCCTCTCTGTCCCCAGTGCTTGTCTGAATTGAAACCAAAATGGTCTCTTCGGCCAAGGTTATCCATACCTGGTCTTCCAAAATTTTCTCTTATATCTATATGTGGTCTTGCGAAGTGCTCTCTTCCATCTACTGGAGGCCTTCCTATACCCTCTCTTGGATCAACTGGCGGTCGTCCAACAGAATCTCTGACATCCACTGGAGATGGTCTGTTAAGATTATCTCGGTTTTCCACTGGAGGAAAGCGGTAATCTCTGTCTCCCTCCTGCTGAATGTTATCGCCTCCAAGCGGTAGTCTTTTCTCTGGATTAGAAATGCTATCAATATTTTGTCTTCCTGGTGTTCCGAAAGGTCTTTCTGTTTGATTAAAAATATCTCCTGGAGGAAAAGGACCTCGAGGTGGTGGTGGGTGAAGAGATGGATCAAGGATTGCAGGAGGAGGAATACTACGCTGTGGTGGCATTCCTGGCTGCATTAATGGAAACCTTGGTCCAGGTGAATGGGGCATTAGGCCTGGACGGATATCTATAAGAGGCATTCCTGGCATTCTTTGACTACTGATATTTAAATGAGGCATGTTTGGAACTGCAGCTGGATGCTGCATTGCCAGAAGTCCAGAATTACTTGAAATGTTTGGCGGTGGCACTCCCATAAGTCCAGAACTAGTTGAAACATTGGGTGGTGGCATTATGAGAAGCCCAGAGTTGCTTGAAACACTCGGTGGCTGTACTCCTGCCAGAACTCCTGAGCTGCTTGAGACACTGGGTGCCTGCATTCCTGTCAGAAGCACAGGGCTGCTTGAGACACTGGGAGGATGCACTCCAGCTAGAAGCCCTGAGCTGCTTGATACATTTGGTGGTTGAACTCCAGCCATAAGTCCAGAGCTACTTGAGGCATTAGTTGGCTGCATTCCGCTGGCAAGAGAAGAGCTACTGGAGACAGCAGGTAGCTGCACTCCTCCTGCAAGACCAGAACTGTTGGAAACAGTTGGTGGCTGCACTCCTCCTACAAGTCCAGAGCTGCTTGAAACACTGGGTGGTTGTACTCCCCCTGCAAGTCCGGAGCTGCTTGACACAATGGGTGGTTGCCCTTCTCCAGTAAGGCCAGAACTGCTTGAGACACTGGGTGGCTGCACTCCTCCAACAAGTCCAGAGCTACTTGAGACATCACTTTGCACTAAAATGCAGCAAAAAGAAGAACAGTTAACAGAAAATACCAGTGTAACTCACAGCATTCAAAACAAAATACAGCTTAACCCATGTTCATGTAATGCATGCAGTGATGATACTGTTGACAATGCCTGTCTCAGTTTCTGTCATGAATATATAATATTTTAATCACATTGGCGATACATAGACATTATGCCACAGAAATGAATGCCTCTACATAGCAAGACTGTACAGTAGCTTAAAATTGACAAACCCCACAGCCATCACCCAATTTATGCAATGAAACTATTAAAATCTTTGATGTAATTCTATCAATCTTATACTATCCTACCCTCACCTGCACCTTTCCATTGGCACTCGTGTAATTAAAATGTACTTTTAAGACGTTTTCTAATGGGTTCCCAGTCTCAGCTTTACTTCTCAAGACTGTGAAGAAAACACATCTGAGCATAAGCTACTAGAAGTCAGTGATCAGATGATGACAAAAACGGTTCTCACCACTTCTCCAAATTAAATTCAGAATGACACACTACTCAGCCCAGACTTTCCTATTCTGTAGTTATTAGTGCAATGGACTATGATTTGCAAAAAATCTCTCGAAGTATGATGCTTCCTGTACGCGACTGTATCAGACAATGAAGACACTTCTTACCAGATCTATTGTTTTCACTGGAAGAAATCTGAAGGTCCGTAAGATGTGATCCTTTTTCATCTGAATCTGGTTTGTTGATTGGCAGAGGATTAAAACCGCTTCCAGCAGATAATGTTGGAGTAGCTAGATTGCTAGTAACTGTGCCAACTGGTAGAACAAGGCTAGTAAAAGGAACATCCTTCATCGTCTCTTGTGCAATTGGTAATGGAGGCTGTACTAAAGCTGTAGAGAAATAACAGAAGTGTATTACAGTAACCATATAGAGAAGCCTTCAGAATTAGTTTGGTAGAAGTCAGGCTGATAAATCAAAAGAAATGAAATTAATTACCCTCAGTGTTACATTTTTTGGTATTAATTTCTTATCCCCAACCAACAAAGTAGTATTTAGGGGCTTTATTTAGAGATCAAGAGCTGCACGTAAACCTAAGCAGTCAGTTCTCTAACACATTTTTAAACGTTAAATGAACACAGTTAGAATGCTGAACTAAAATAAATTACTATAAATTATTCAGTGACTAACACCAGATAGCCTCAGCAACAGCTGCACGTTAGAGAGGTCCAAATACTGAACTATGCATATAAATAATAAACAATTTGCCGTAACTTCTTTCAGTAACTCCGTGTTAGGTATAATTTTTCAGTCAACTTTACAAGCTCTGTAAGTCTTTTCTCAATGTCTGCTTAAAAAGTTAATAACTTCTGTGTTGCTATTTTCCATCACAAGGGATTAACTTAGTTTTGATTAAATTACAAGGAGTATATAAAACAATTAACGTTTTCATAACACAAAACCAAGTATTAGAAGAATCAAACTTACGTGTTGGAACAACTGGTGGGACAACAGGTGGTGGGACAACAGGTGGCGGAACAACAGGTGGAACTGGGGGAGGCATATAGCCTATATGAAAAAAATGACAAATAATTACATGAAAAGCAAATAAACTTTGCAGTAAAAGATTCAGCAAACAACTAAAGAGCAAACAACTATAAGAGCAAACAACAAATTAACAGGAAGAGGCAACAGTGGTTATTGTTTTCAAAAACAACCCCATCTTCACTGCAGATGATCTGCAGGCATGTCTTTAAGTGATTTCTGCCAATAATATCCAAAGAAGAAAATTAATAGTTTCAAAGTTTTCAAAAGTAAAGAGATTGATTTTAAGTAATTCTAAAGTTTAATTTTCAGCAAAGGTTAAAAAAAAGTCTGTGGTGATTCCTATTCTCAATAGAATACACTGGTAAAAATAATACCAAATTAGATATAAGTAATTTTAATCTAATATGAAATTTAAGAGTCACAGGTCAACTTGCTCAGACAGTAACCAGCAGCTGACAGAAAACTTTGATGTACAAAGAGGCATACGAACTGTGTATGCTCATTACAAACTCCATTTCCTTTTTACTGAGTTACCTGGAGGTGGCTGTGAAGGGTTGAAACTTGCTCTCAAAAAGGGTGGAGGAGGAATTGGACTATAACCAGGAGGAGGGACAGACATTGTGACAGGAAACGCAGGTGGAACCAAGCTAACAGCAGGCACAGCTGGAGCTACTGGAATCTTTTTCGTGGAAAGAAAAACAAGCAGTTCAATACTTAACAGCATTCAAGGACATTAAAAGAGGGATAAACGGATTTAACTGCAATTCACATTAAGCACTAAATGTACAAAGGCTTTGTATAGATTTTGAACACTCTGAAGAATTAGACTGCAATCTGAAATGGTACACTACAAACAAGGACATTAGAAGAATCCTGTGTTATCTTTACTTTATTCTCAGACAGCCATAAAAATACAGTTTAACACTGTATCTACTCAAGAGTAAAAATTTACCTATTGGAGAGGGGTGAATGCAGAAAGGCAGAGAGAGAAAAGGAAGAAAAATGTAGATAGTGTAGCAATTTGAGAGCACTTTGAAAACAGTGAGTCTAGTCTAATTAGAAAAACGTAAGTATTTTAGAACAGTACAGGAAAATTCAGTTTAGTGTGTGTCATTATAAGGCTAATAATCTTGATGAAATCCTGAAAATTACTTAACATTTCTCCAACTTCTGTTTGAGCTATGTGTTTTCCCTATAGTGCAGCATATTTACAAGTAATTAGCATCAGAATAAATGCAATGTATGTTTATATATGTACTGATCACAGTGTACATTAGGAGACAGTTGAAATAAGAAGAGAAAAAAGCTCAAAATTCAATTTAACTAAATTCAAATATATTAACATTCATATAATTTTATGTCAGTTCAAGAACTGGAAATGTCTATACACACTTGGAAATATAAAACATTAATAACAAATACAAAAACTTTTGTATTAAGCAATTGCATGAAACTAAAGATTATGCTCAACCATGGCAACTGATTCTATTCTAAAACAGTTCAGAGATAAACACCAATGGATGCAGGAGTTAAAATATTAACACTTAAACACAGTACTGAAGTTTACCTGTATAGAATAAAAAGTTTGCCCTCCAGTTCTGTGGGGCTTTTGCAAACTCAGACCAGTACCAACCTGCAGCATAGTGACTGGTTGTGTGTAAGCTTCTGTCTGTGTTGTAATAACTGTACTCTTATCAACTGCAGCACTCTGAGTAGTTTGAGTATTTTCTTTAGCAGCTTCTGAGCTTCTGGCTGTTTCCCATTCTTTAAAAAAAGATGTATTTTAATATAAAAAGATAATTAATGAGTTATTTTTGTTTAAATATTAAAAATCCTCTTCCTTCTTAAACAATAAATCTAGTATCTACAAAGATTCATTACAAATAACCCTTAAACTTATTATGAAAAGAACTAAGTAGAAATACATATTGTACAATTGCACAGTGTACATGTACGTATTTTAAAGAACAGTAAATATCTTTAAGTACCTGCAATGCTGTTTAATTATGTCTGTATACAAACTGATTTTTCAAAACTTGCCAAGTTTTTCCACCAATCATTCAGTTAATAATTTGCAATATAGAGTATGCTCCTGTTTTCTAAAATCTCCCATAGCCAATATATGTGTGTTACCACCTGGCAACTGTACAGTAAGAATCCTCATGTTAAACAAACCTCACCCCAAACTCCATTTCTTCCATCTGCCATTTCTTCAAAGTTTTGTACTTCAAGTGTAACATAGTGAATATATTTCAGAAAAGTTACATGGTTTAATTTTTGTCATTTATACTCAATTTTCACTCAAAGCAATACTGCATTTTTACCTGAAGAATTACTGTCACTACTGTAAAACAGCCTTAATCTACTGTTTACTTCAGTATAATCCAGTCATTTGGTGCTGGATCAGTTTCAAGAAAATACAGTACAAGTAAATCTTTTACAAACCTAACAAACTGTTCAACTGGGTTTCAAAATAAGGTCTAACATTACTTGTTTTCCTGTCTCCTTGACTTTATGGAAGAAATACTGTAAGGTTCTGCTAAGCTGTGCCTATCTGGACAATTTCTAATTTCAGTTTAAGTCTTATACCTGAATATAAGACTTTTCACAATCACAAATAGATCCCAATTTCTACACAAATTAATATTTCACACAGGAGTGCACATAAAATTCATAACTCTCAAAAAAATGCCAACCTTTATTAATCTGCCTAAATGAATTACCCTTTGTCACCAATTCCACATTGTCATGACAATCAACTAGTTACTAACCTGAAAAGACAATCTAGATTTCATTAGTACAGTGCCATTTATATTTTAAACAAATAGCTAGAAAACCTTATGTAAATTCAAAGAGTGCCTATTTCCTAAACAATGAATTTTCTTAGGGTTTGCCATTATCAAAACAAACACAATGTCTAACTATCAGAACTGTTAATGTCTGTACCTGTATTTACTGTTTCCTGGTCAATCATGCCCCCTTCAGCAAAGCCTTCCAAATCATCCAATTTCACTTTCTCCCACGGAATATAGGAAACTCCCAGATCCACATCCCAGAATTGCTTGTATTCTGTTTTCACACCCTTATTCAAAGCCCAAGCAATCTGAAAACAAAACCCAATCAGATGATCTGGTTAAATTATACAACCTGGGAACAGAATATTTCAGATTATTTCCTTCAAGTTTCTGTCACTGCATTATTAAAATTTTAACAAGGTTTTGATTTTAAACGAATCTGTAGGAAGTTTACTTGGCCTCTGCAACAGGCATGTGTAAGATTAATTATGTCAAAATCCTTTCATTTGTTCTACAATAATCCTAACAAAAATATATGGGGAAATTAAAAATACAGTATTTCAAGGACTCACCCTAAAGCATCAAGTAGGTAGGAAAAAACCCATAGCATTTAATAATATACTAAATTCTAAAAATACTATAAAATTTAGTATTAACTGATCCACATGGTCAAGTACCGGACTTAGACTGTGCGTACATGAAATATTGTCCAAGTTTACCTAAGCATCAAGTCATAATGTCATTTTACTATCTTTCATGTTGCCTGTTAAAGCTGCATTTTACACAGAAAGCAATTTACACCTTACTGCTTCATTCTTCTTCTCCACATCGTACGTTTGAATGAACAAGTGATGAAAGACAAGTCATCATAGCAAAACTGTACTGTATGTGAAATTGACAGCAATCTTAGATTAAAAACTACTTACCTTAATAATTTTAGATCCAATTTTATAAGACCCAGAAGTAAGTTTCTGAAGAGCACGATATGCATCTTGTCTATGTACCATACAGACATAAGCACATCCTCTTGGGGGAATCATCTACGGAAAAACAGCAGTGGTCTTAAAAAGTAGGAAAATCAGTACTTCAGGTTATGTAACTACACTAAGTGAATACTAATACTATAAAAGGAAAGCTTACACCGTAAACAATTATTACCTTAATCAGCAATATTAACAATTTTGAGCATCAACAAAACTTAAGAGTGATATTGGCAGGCTACTTCAGCCACAACATTTTCAAGGAGCAGCAGCAAGCTGAAGAATGGGTGCTATAAATGACATGAAAGATTTGAATAACACAGAGCAGGCGAAAACTGGGAGCTACATTATGACAATTTCAGAAAAGCAGAGGTTGCCTCAAGTTTCAAATTCTCTGCGAGCTGAGCAACAACCTTTCACAGAGCAGCAAAGTAGTGATTAAAAGTGCACTGCATTTTTGAACAGTAGAGTCCTCATTCCTGGATGAGTTTTTTTTCTAATGTGATTTCCATTAGCATGTTTTAGTTATTACATGATGTGGCATGTAATCTTTGCAAGCTTGCATATTATGCATGACAACTGCTTATATCAGTTTTAGTAAAAAATCTTGGTGTGCTTTTACACTGTTTAAATGCACATGGTAATATATTTAATAAGACAGATTGTAAACATATTTTATAAGAACTGCATTAAGATATACACTGTTATTCTAGGTACTTAAAGCTTTGTGGAATGTGTAGGATGAACTATTTGTAAAATGATTTGCCTTTGAAATATAACAGGTACTGGGACATTTATGGTTGTTACATTACTTTCCTTTGAACTTTCCCTAATTGCTAGGCCCTGCAAATCAAAACAAAGTTTAAAGTTCTGGCTATGGGGTTGGGTTTTTTGACTTGTGAAGCTTTTTAAAAGATTCTGTAAAGCCACAAAAAGTATTCCTTATTAATTACATATTTGAATATATCAACACGACAGGAAAACTGTAAAAATACCTGAAATGAATGAAATTGCATGAGAAACATTTTAAAAATGCTGAAGCAAGAGGAAGACCCCAAATTTCTCTCATGTAGATATGTTATTTTAAGAGAAAAACACTTTATCTTGAAGCTGAATTACAGGCAACTGAGGTATTACTCTAAACACCTAAATACAAATTACTCTAAATAATTAAATTGCACTGCATAATTATAAGCATCTTTTTAACTGTCACATTTTAGAATAAACTCTTGTTTACAGTACAATTTCTTTTCTTCTAAATATTTTATCCAGAAGGATTCTACTTAAGGCACCCTCTGCTTGGAACGTAACCAAGAACAGTGTGGATACGTGTCAGTAGGTGTCCTTAGCCCAAGGAAAAATGATACCTGCCCCATGACACATCACTAAACAGAACAACCATAACTTTTTGGTTAAACTCTGGTTTGAAAACTGCATAAATTATCTAGAGCTTGGGAAGAGCTTCTTTACCATGAAGTGTACTGTCTTCAGTGCTTCTAAATAGAGTAGGTCAACACCAAAAGGCAAATACGGCCACAGTTTTTAAACTGTGATTAAAAAGTCTCCTAAATACAAGCTTAAGCAGCTATAAGGAATTCAGAGGCATAAGTATGCTCAAGTTACTAGTCTATAATTCCTGAAAAAGCATTAAAAACATGCTCACTTACATTAATTGATTCTATTTGTCCAAATTCTTCAAACAAGTTCGTTAAATCTTGCTGTGTAGCCTTCTTGTCTACTTGACCTACCCAAAGAGTAGTACTGCAAACTGTAAAGAGACACATTCACATCAGTCAAAATACTAGAACGTTAGCTTACAAAATACTCTGTAGCATGAATACAAAAGGCTTTACAATCACATAGTAATCACTGATCAAAAACCAAGCACAGTAAATCTATTACTTAATATATAGAGATTAAGTACATTAACAAAAATGTTAAAGGGTTAAATGACACCAACATATTCACTACAAGTGTTCATTCTTCTTTCATTTTCTTTGAAACAAAATAGTTGTTTTAATAGAAATTAAAACATAAAATTCTGTAAATTATCAGCTAAGGTAAACTGCATTATAAATTACTTCTGGATAAAACCAAAGCATATCTCTCCTACTTTCCATTAAAAAACCCATGCCTTTAGGATTAAAGTCAATTTTCACAAAGTAAGACTAAGTTCTAACTGGCTAGAACTGTATTACAGATGGAACTTGATACTGCAGTATTATGCACTATATTTTCTCTTGAAAGAAATACAAATGATACTATTACTTTACCTTGGGGAACAACCTGGAAAGATAAACTTATCTGAAGCCCACTGAGGTGAATATGTCCATGACAGTTCTGATTCTTGTCAATTCCACCACAAGCCCAGATTTCTGCAACTGCCTTCCAAATGCCAACCCATCCTTCTTGCCAAACATAAACACTTACTAACATGAGCTAAGACTTCTTCCTTCTCCCATAGGTACATGGTTACTATTTCTTTGTCTCCCAAGTAAGTGTGCAATTTGGATTTCTTGGGCTGCTATCCTTAACCAAGGAAACAGTCTTTCTTCATCATCATCTTGATACATCACGTATCCTCCCTGTACCAATCCTGGTGGACCAAACTGGAAACCAGAGTTGTGCCTTCCTCTGTCAACTGGCATTTTCAATTGACATCAGTATTCTGCAGTGCTGAGAATGACTAGGCTTAAGATTTCTCTTGGACAAAACTTGTTCCTCACATGCTTGTAGATGGCCCTTTTGTATCTCATAGTGTTAAGCTCTGTGGAACAATTCTTCAGATCTTAGCAAGTAATAAGAGTGGTTGTCACTGAAGAAATTTCATGAAGTAGAACGCTCATTGGGTGAATTACTTATTTATTTACTCACTTACCTCCCCCAAAGTTTCCACACTTCACTTAGCCTTCTTAATATCTCCTTTACACTTCACAGGACCTCAAATGCCGTTTCTGTTCATTAGGTTACTTAAAATCTGTCTCTCAGCTCCCAAGCATTCTAATTACAGCTCCCTGCTTTGTGGGCTACTGGGAGAAATCTATACCATGAAACCGATTTGTCTCTTTTCATGTGAAAAAATGAGAAGAAGAAGGAAAAAAAAAAAGCAACTAAACTGTAGTACAGTCCCCAGTCTAAGGTCACCTTGGAACAATGTAAAATATTAATGTGAAGGGAACAGAACACTCTTTCCTTTACAAAGATGAGTTTGGAGCTGCTTATCTTGTCAGATAAACAATATAGTTCTAAGACACAAGATAAATGCAAAACTACATCAGGAACTGTTTATAACCTATCTAAACAAAGTTAAATTCTCAAAATACATTCTCTTTGATTTAAGTCTCTGTGTGGAGGAAGTTGTTTTTCTCCTTACTATCTTCCTTCTTTTTAGATGTAATTTCTCTGTAGAAGCGACAGCAGTGCACGGCAGTACTCTGCCAAGGCTGAAATTCACTTGGTTTTTGAATAATTTCTTAAGATACTACCATTATGGTGTGTCTTATGATAGCAAATTCCACCTGCTTTGGCTCTACATTCCTCTGAAAATCCATTTTTAAAACATTAAAACAGGAGCCTCTAAGATATCCATCAAAGTGCTCCAAGTATGTACCACAGACTTTAACATTTTATCAGTGTAACAATTTTCAGATCAAGCACTGAACATCTCCAAATGGTTAAAGACAGCATTAAAGAGAAAGCAGACTGTAACTTAGGGACAGTCCTTGCTGCTCTCTGTTTAGAAGCAAAATCACTGATGCAACAGTGTGAGCAAAACCATCAGTAGAACAGTAAGATACTTGCTTTCGTCTAAGATGACATGATGTACCTGTCTAAGTTATAAGAAAACTCAGAAATTAAACTCAGAAATGAGTACTCAAGATAAATCTTGTTCTATCAGTGAACATGAAGCCTTTCTCACATTTAACCCTACACTGTTAAAACACGAAGCAGTTGCCACTTACCACTTAGTGTTTTTGACCGTATTGGAGGCAATCCCTTTTTCTGACGTTCTTTTTCCCTTTCCCTAGCCCTTCTTTCACTGGAGTACGACCGAGATGACTTTCTCTTCCTTTCTCTTGATCTTGAACGTGAACGTTTTCTGTGTTTACGCTTACGAGAACCAGACCGTGATCTAGACCTTCGTTTTCTTGGTGACCTATAAAATATTTAATTTTAGTATGCCGAGTTAAAAAAAAAATTCTAACTTGTTTTTAACTACAAACTTTAAGCACTATGCAGATATTACTATACATTATATTCACTCAAACTGCTTCAGGAAATAAACTTAATGCCATTTGAGTGAGGAATAGAATGCACACCTTAAAACAAAATACATTCAAAATGTTCTTTATCTACAGTATCTAATTCTCTGGCACAGAAAGCCTGTCCAGCTGGCTAGTGTTAGTTATTTATGTTACAAAGAGGTCTTAAAAATATTCAGTTAAACCACAGATGACAGCAATGAACTGTCATACCAAAGTCTGCGTATAACATACAAATATTTAATGAACACTTATTTTCGTTGCCAAAAACTGCTTGTGACAGTTTTGGAAAATATAGAATTAAGATTGGCAATCACGAATTGCAACTTTTTTTCAGAAAATCTTCATTTATTAAACACAAGCTAATTACAAAACCTTGAACGAGATCTTGAACGAGATCTTGATCGTGAACGAAGAGCTGATTTCTTTTCTTCTTGTTCAAAAATCTCTTCCTCAGCAATATCTTGACCTTCATCTATATCCATGTCCTGAGGTCAGACATAAAAGATGTTCAATAACATTTGATAAATATACTCACAATATATACAATTTGAAATCATGTTAGTATGTTTTCCTTTCAATTTCTGGAATAAAATTTAAAATAGTTTTACCTGTTGTTGAATATCCATTGAATCATCTACATTTGTTTCCACTTCTAAAAACTGCTGTTGACTACTTCCTTGTGATGGTGATGCAGAGTGCTCTGAACCAAAATTTCCTTCTTGATTCTCCTCAGGACTTGCCTAAATAACAGTTAATAATATACCATAAAGCCCCTTATAATTACAAATGCTTACTGTGCCAAAATGTAATACTATATGAAAATAATATTACTGTAATACTACTGCTACTCTGAAAAACTATTTATCAAGTTTCTCTTATCTTCCCACTTCCCATTAATATGAAAGCTGAACAGGTTTTTCAGTATCATCCTTAAACACAAAACTTTGAAATAATGAATATTCCTGATTATAAAAAAATTAGTATCTCTTTTCTGAATCAAAAAACCACAGTACACACGAAGTACATGATCTGTTGCTTAATTTGGCTGGCTTGAAAACAAAAATTCACAGGACAAATGTAGCCATATGCACAGTGACGCTGAAAGATGCCCACTTGCCCCTCATGCATATGAATGAAAACATTTTATTTTGATACTCACATAATTAAAATATATGCAGTACCAATTGAACTAGTTAAAAAATTTACATTAGTCTGAACTTTCTTACAGTGAATGATTTAAGACACTAATTACTTTTAATTACTAAAGGTAAGGGAGGATGTTATGTCATTTATGTCAATATGTCCATTTCAAGAGACCTAACAATATAAGCTGCTCTGAAAAAACACCAAAATTAAAGAATGTGGAATACTGAAGGTGTTGATGCGCATTGCCTGGAAGTACAGATTTGGAATAAATATCTCTAAGATACACAATAAAGTCATGGACTAGAAAGAAATGAAATTAAAATACTCAGAAATGGTATCAGGACAATTTTGAAAAGTAATTTAAAATCCATAATCCAATACTGCAGATAAACATTTCAGTGATCCCCACTATATTTAACTTTTAATTAAACAAATCCTATGTGTTCTATCTGCCAAGAGAATGAGAAGTTAACAGAATGACTGGTAGTAACAATTTTTTTATCTTCAAATTTTGTAAATATCTTATAATGACGGCTTGTAAAAAACCAAAACATTCTACTGTAATTCACTTCATTTATTTGCCTTTAAACAGTATGTTTTTTCTCATTTTCCTTATATTTAATTATTCTTCAACAATCTGTTTCTTGATATCGATTCCTACATTTCTTGTTGCTCCTTCTGTCTCTGTCTTCCACCCCCTCCTCCTCTCTCTGCTCCTCATCAGACGCTTAATAATTTTTGGTGTGTTTCATCTTTCCTTCTCTTTCCCTTAATCTTTCTCAATGAAACTTACAAATGGAATTAAAGAAAATATTCCTCATAACATGCTGCAGTCATTACAAACTAGTTCCAGCAGTAGTTTGTATCTTTTGGCTGTTATCAAGGAGAAAAGAAAACACTCTCTCCATACTGACTATACAAGAAGAGAAGACCTGAAGGTAAAGTCCTTCAGGACTTGGAATAGAAAATTAAATAGTAAGGGGAGGGTCAAGTAAACATTCCACCCATAAATATATTGTAATTTAATTTCACAGGTTGAAGTAATTTAAACTCTGATTTTGCTTCTTCTATAATAAGGTATTATTTGATATTTTTATTTTCAAATTCGACCGTTAGTTTTTGATATGACACATCAAAAGCTCCTCAAACACATGCATTCTCCAATGCTTTATTCCTTTACAACATTTTTAGCGTTTAAGGACAGAAATTGCTAGATATCCACCAACATCCAAAACTATTTAGTCTGTAGCAATGTTGTATATTTTTTTCATTTATCACACTTAAATGAAAAATGAAAATAAAATAGCAAAATAAAGCAGTAAAGAAATAATATCTAGTAAAAATTAAATTAGTAAAGTCACAAATTCAAAGCTCAAATTACATTCTTGAATGAAAGCTGAGCAACTGGCTCAGGCATTGGAATAGATCGCCCAGGGAGGTGGCAGAGTTTAAGAGGTATCTGGATCTGTGCTGGGTGATGCAGTTTAGTGGTTCAGGGGTTACTGTGGTAGTGCTGCTTGACAGCTGAACTTGATGATCTTAAGGTCTCTTCCAACCCTGATGATTCAATGGTTCTATGACTGCACCTTTGTACAGCTTAAACTAAAATCTCCAACACATGTGTGTTAAGTTTGTGATCCCTTGTCTTTTCTTTCAGTATGAGATTTCTGTTTGCCTGTGATACCAGATCCAAATACTACACAGAAAGCCCGCTGCATATCTGACCAGTACCGAGACAGAATACTTTTGAGTTGTTTATTTTTTTTAATGGGATCAGGAGGGGAAAACAACAGTTAAATACCGAGGACTAACCTCAGCAGAAATAACCCAAGTTACTTCAGCATAGAGTAGAGAAGACACAATTCACATAGTTAACAAGGAATTTTGGGTTGTCACAAGCAGCAGCTCTTAATGAATAATTTCTCAGGAAATACGTGATTCTGTTCTTTAGCTTAGATTCTTCGACAGAATCAGACGATTATTAGTCAAGACATAAAACTTGGGGAAATTAAAGTTATCTACAATCTCTATTCTGTCCTCCCTTCAGAGATGGAAGCATAATCACTTCAGTGCTCGCCTTATTCTTTCTGCAAGCAGGGGAAAAACCGTTTTTTTCCCCATATAAAGAGATGAACAATGAAAGCACAGTCACGTCTAACTCATCTAAAGAGTACTCTTTCCTCAGAGAAGCAAAATGTACAACCTACGCATTTGGTTGTGGGTTTTTTTCTGCTTTAAGCACTTTTTTTCCACTTACTCTGAAAGCTGCTGTTAGATGGTCAGCTAGTGACAAAGACTTTCTTTATAAGAGAACTGTCAGTAAAATAAGATAATGTTTTTGTCCTGGAGTATGATTTTTTTTTATCAGTCGAGAACATAAATTACTACAATGGCCACAAGATGGAGTTCTTACCTTTTGAGGCTGCTGCTGCTGCTCCAAAAGCTGTTGTCTGAGATGTTCTAAATTTTGTTGCTGTAGCTGCTCAGCTAGTTGATGAAAAAGTGAGTTGTTCACAGATTCTGGTACTAAAGGCCTAAAATGAAATAATTTAAATTAAAAAAAAAACCCAAACCTGCACTTTTTCTCTTGGTTTAAACAGTTGATAAATAGGTCTTCACAACTCGGTTTCAAGTTTAACTAAAATGTAAAATAATGAGAATGATGTAGCTAGTTCCACCCACTATCATTATTATCCCATTAACTCTATAAAGATAACTAACAAAGCAAAGAACATGCTAACTTTAAGATAGTCAACAAAAATTCTGGGACACAGACTTATAGTAAAATGTGTATGTTTAGTTTAGTAAACTGTCTTTTCTCTTCCTACTGTTTTAGTGTACTTATGCTCTGAAATAAACATTTTCCTTACTTAATCCTTATGTTCAACTAGAACCTGGCAAATTTTAGCATTTTTCAAAAGAAACATAGCTTGGTCTTACAGCTGGGAAGAGGGAGTTTCCTTTTTAGGCTCTTCATTTTGTTCAGATTCTTCCCCAAAGTCAAACCTGTCCATCAGCTTCTAGGAGAAAACAAAACAGGTATTACTGAATACTCCTTATATGTCCCTTTATATATATTTCCTTTTCAAAAGAAGATGTTCATATTTCTCAACTTGAGGGGCAAAAAAAAGTTTGGCAAATAACCGAAATAGAAAATTAAATGTCACACTGCTATTGCTACCAAACTCTTGAATGCATCAAACTTTGCCCCAGCTTTCGTGAGCTCTGCTGCTACAAGAGCTCCCAAAGAACAAAGAACAACCACATGTTCTTTCCACAGTGACTAACAGCTACTTTGGAGTAAAGCTTAAACAAAGATTAATTTTATGTAATGATACCTTTAATTAGAAGAAATTACTACGAAGAGGCCAACTATTCAATCCTTTGGCAATCAGCAAACTGCTCTGCTCATATCAAGAGAAGACCTACAGCTTGATTACTTCACAAAGAATTACTGTATTTTCACACACACGTGTCATTTAGACAACCTGAATTCCTTCAAATATACTGCTCCTTGAAAACAACTCCTCACATAGTCTGCAAAAAAAACCAAAGCAAGCAGTTATCATGTAAGAGCTTGTAAGCCTTCTAAGGGATAAAAAAAAAGGTATCTGACAAAGAGAAGGAGAAAAACTTGGATAAGCTTCTGTTTTATCTGCAAAGATGTCTGCACTGGAGTTCTGCTAAAGTAAAAAAGTTTGTCTATTAATTTTAAAAAGTCCACAAGCATTTTAGCAGCACTTTACTTTCTTGAAGAAAAAACTAAGGAACAAGCATGAAGAAATACAACAGATGTTATTCATCAGACTGCTTTTTTGTCACTATTTATTGACAGAGTCATGCTATTAAAGCCACGTCCATGCATCTTTACACACCTCGGAAGTTTTCTGAAAAGCAGAGCTAATGCCATACGACCAACTACCCTAACTTCTTCTCAAACCTTAATCTCAGAATAAAAAAACAAGAGGAGGAGAACATAGGGCAGTCATTTTGAAATACCAGGGCAAAAACATCTTCAGCAACAAGTCATCATGATTCAGTAGCCCATTTGCTCTCTCAGGATGCTCTATTTACTCTCAATCACTGGAGTACAGTAAGAAGAACAAAGCATAAACTAACTAGAGGTCTGATCAATCAAGAATTTTTAGAAACACTTTTCTCAGTGCAACATTTATGAAAGCAGGACTAAATAGGTCTCTGAGAAAACACAGCAGAAATACAGACCATCAAGCTTATGTGAGATGGGATGCTAAAACCCAGAATAACTTTCACCATATATACCTAATCAATTTAAAGCAAGGTGACTGCCTTTTGTGTTTGTGTTGTTAGAATATTTTCCAGTGAGGCACTTATAAAATGCTGCTGTTCTGAAAAAAATTATGCATTTTTAGAAAAACAACCAGTCTCAAACTTAAAACGCTATTAATCATCATGTATCTTCCATCATGACAAAGTAGAAAGGAAAATAACAGAATATGTACTATTTATACATCTGAGAAAAGAAGTACATGGAAAGCAGTCAACAGTTCATGACATGCAGAAAAAGCATTTAGATTAACTGAGGCCAGAGAAAACCAAAAATCTTCCAGCCAAGATAGGTAAATATGCAGCATGATTTTTGTTTACATTTGTTTTAAGTAACATGGTACATATTAAAAGGAAAAATGAGCTGAAAGATCTTGATTTCTACATAGTTTGTAAAAGAATACTCTCCACAATAAACAAAATTAAATGCATATAAAAAGCACAGAACTTTCGACGAATGCTACATCTGTTACTTTAATTACCTAAGAAGAAAATATATTCAGAAAAAGCAACAGGAAGGATTAAAGACATGAAAAAACTTTTTATTCAAAAGGAAATAAAATTCGTAATAAGAATGAGGATATTCTCTTTAGAAATTAAAATAAAAAGAATAGGATAAATGCATAGGGAATGTTGATCAAATTTTTTAACCATAATACAAGGATATGGTTATGTAGAAAGATCAGGAAACATGAACATTTGATGTTGCCAAAAATTTTTTTACATAATGCATTTTAATTTGCACAAGTTATTACCATAGGACATTATACAGACTGTAGAGCTTGAAAACAAAGGATTGGAAGGACTGACAAATATATTAGGAATAGGGGATTTTTTAAAAAAGATGGATACTTATGCATTCATCAGAAGTATTTTCCTGCACTATTTATATTTGTTACCCAATTCACCAATATTAGGTAATGGAACGAAAATTATGCTTCACAGTTTCCCTTGGATCACAGTAATTACTCTTTATCATATCTTTTATGTCTGTATATAAACATCTCATCAGAATGTGAATTCCTCCAATTTGCTTCATTTAAGCTGTCCAACAATCAAGACAGCCACACCTACGAGAACACCTATCCATGTCAATGCTGTAACTGAAGTTTGCAGAATAATGCCATATTCTTAATTATTTTTTGTATCTAAATATTACAGCAGTCCCTATCAACTGATGCATTCCTACCCTGTGATTATGCCCTTCTTGAGCTGATGGTAACAGCTGTGATATAGAATTTACAGACCATTTTTTTCCTGACTTATTCCTACAGCTGCATTACTTTCAATAGTAATGACAACTCTGTATTTTTTCAGAGCTTCGAGTTCAGTTGAAAAAATTCTAGAAATATAAGACAAACTGTCCTAAATCTTTAAACTGAATACTTGTCAATCTGAGCAGCTCATTTCCTGAAAAAGAGATTATCTTAGCTACGAAAAAAAAAAAGGTTTCTTGCTTGTTCAACTTTCTTATTCTTAATATTCATTCACTTCAGGACAATCCTAAAGAGATTAGCTAGTCACAAACTGTTTCTTCCAAAGAGAATTGAACAACATGTATTTAGTTAGTTAGTTATTAATTAATCTTTGAGTAAAAGTTCTTTCTTTTTTTTTATTATACTGGTATTATGCTACTGTGACTGCAATTACCTGCATAGTTATCACCACCTGACATGCAATTGTATTAGTTTATTTAAATTCCTGCATTCTGGTTTTTGTAATTTGGTTAGGGGGGTTTTGGCTTTTTGTTTGTTTCAGGGTTTTCTTGCAACACAAAGATTCTTTACTTACAGGCTTATTTATTCACTTACATCACTTTGTGGCTAAGATTAAAGGTTTTCTTGGCACATACTTTATAATGTAAGAAAATTACAAATCCAACTTTTTAGTCTTCTGAGAAAACAGAAGCATATTTCCCATTTATTACCTTTGAAGAAAAAATTCTCACTGCTGTGTTACAAAGGGTGAGGAAAAATATGTAACCATGGCTTAACTTTGCTAAATCAAATCCGTTACAATATTCAATAACCTTTATGGGTCCCTTGCAACTCCAGATATTCTATGAAGTGCCATTTAGCTCTAAACTCATATAAAACTAATATTTACACTACTCTGTCTAGACATTTTTTTGTATTTTCAAGAGAAAGCACTTTATAGTATATTAATCTATTTTTTAAATCTCTAAAGTCAAACAATAAAATGCAGAATAACTTTTCACTTACATATATTTTAATAATAAATACTTCTTCAAATTTCTATTATTCTACTTCTACCTTATTAAAAGAGACACTCTGTTCCAGTGGATTAAGTGTGTTAGCAGCAGCAGCTGCAGCTGTGAGTTGTGCTGTGAGGGCCTGTAACTGAACGACAAGACCAGCATCCAGGGCTTGAAGTAGTGAAGGCTGAGGTTTCTGCTGCTGTATCTGCAGTGTCTGTATCAACTGCTGAAGCTAAAAGATAAAAGATAACAAATACATTTAACAAGATTGCTTTAAAGCAAAAAAACCTAAGTACAAAATAGACCTTTCCCCTTCCAATCAGTAAAAAAAAATACCTCAGGAATGCAGTATCATCTATCTATGGCTATTATTTTGTCTTAATTTGTTTTCATTTACAGCAAATTTTGTTCCCACTTACTGGCTAATTTGTTTTCTGGGGCTGATAAGATATGCAGATGCTTCTTCTTCCTAACTTGCTCTGACAGGTTGCATGATGATGCCAGTCACCATTCAGGAATTCCTGCTTTCTAGGGTTCCCCCTCTTCTGTTTCTCCAGTTTGATTCCTTCTGACCTGAAAAAAATCTGTTAGCCTACTCCAGCTTGCTAAGGGCCCACCTATATTGGGAGAATCTGTGTTCTGTAATGACATTTGTATAGAGAAAATAGCTGCACTGTGGCAAGCTCCACTTTACACAGATGCAACCTGTTCACAGAAAGAGCTTGCACCGGTGTCTCTGCACTAATCACAAGTGAAATCTCGATGGTGAAACCCAGGTTTGGGCTGATAGAATATGCAATTTCCTTGTTATGTTAACAAAACACAAAAAGCAAGTGTACAATCCAGTCACCTGGTCTATCTTGATTTGCTTACTTCAAGTTCCTGTCTGTACATAATCTTTTAGAGAAGCTGTCCCAATGAGGGAACAAAAGGCTTTTTCAGGTGCAGATCAATTTATCTGCTGAATAGCGATGCTTCCATAAAATTGTACAGATTTACCTTAAGAAAAAATATTTACCCTATGGAAAGAAGCTCTCCTAAAGCACTGTGGAATTAGAAAAAGCAGTCCTTTGACATTCTATGAGGTAAATCCTTGGAGCCTTATCTTTAGATATTTGCGGAAAAAAGGTTGAGCAAATTCCTGGTAGTTCAAACTATGCTGACATAAGTCCCCAATTACCCTTATATTCATATTCCAACTCCTTATAGGGTTCCCCATGGAACTCTTAGAGGGTTCAATCCCTCCCTTCTTACTAGCCTCACTAGAAACTGCATAAACAGATTAGGTTCAATTTCTTTTCCACAATGCATCAAAAATGTGTGACCCTTTTTAAAGATTGTTTAGAGCTACTTTTTGATAATGTGAAACAATTATCCCTATTCTTCTAAAAACAGTTATATAGATTCCTTATACAGCAGAGCCTCTGAAAATGCTTCAACTGTTGTTCTACCTCAGCAAGAGCTTTTACTGATTACTGCAATAGACAAAGCTGAAGAACTCCCCCGGCTATCTTGGATCCACAAAACATGAGCAAATATAGCTCGTCCACCATTGCTCTGAGTACGAAGGAATCAAACTGAAGAAGCAGAGATGGAGGCCCTAGAGTGGAAAAATCCTGAGTGGGCACCATTCTTGCTGTTCACATTCCTCTTCGTCACATCTTTTGTAGTCTACCCTCTCCTGTGTCTAGGCTCTTATCTGCATGTGTTCTCATCCATAAAACACAATTGTAAGAATAAATCAAAGTCTTTGGAGCTGGGGAGCTGGGGAAAGTCTGCAACAGATGGAGTGGTTTGGAGAACAAGAAGAAAAGAGATGGACAGGATGGAAGCAAATGCCATAGTTCATCTACCAATCCGAGACATCTGCACGTACATATTTATTGTGTACCCAGTCTGTCTCCACACTTCTGCTTAAGACTGTTTTAAGCTAAATATCCAAATGTTATTTCTTTGTGATTTGCTGTCTTTAAAACCCTAATTCCCTTCTCATCTTCCTTTCTTTCTCTTGCTTCATCATTTTCTTTTTTTATATTCTCTAAGCAACAATCTTTAAAATTATCTCACTGACTTTCTATGTATCTATCATTCTCATTTCATACCCTTTCCTTGTTTAAGAGCTATTCCACTATTTTTCCTCCACATTTCACAAAGTATCCCACAAACTCATTTTGCTCTGCTTTCCAATGACTCATCAATTTCTTTCAGTGTAATCCGATGAAAATACTCCCCCCACTTGAAATATGAACAATTATAAACAACTCTGGTTAGCTGAATACTGTAAAACACATCACTAAGTAAAGCTGTTATTGTCAGCACTAGTGCTTTATAACAGTTGACTGGTCACTGCTTCTCACTCATATGCATGGGATTTTTGTTTAGTATGCCAGCAGGCAAAACCACCTCAGTCCAAACAAAAATCATAATGCCGAAGTTATGCAGGTGCCACAGCTCTAGCATAGACCGAAAAATGATGAGCTACATTTTTACAGAAAGCCAATTGTGTGTACTCAACTTATGTGACTGCGGGTTAAGAGGACAAGAAGTCCTTGGGATGCTGGACATCAAGATACTTTCTTGGAGTTGAGAATTTAAAAATTGAGGAATAGTGTAACTTTCAAAACCTTATTTTTGAATGCTGAAAAATAAAGCCTATATTTAGCTGATAGAAAGATAAAAAATGAATCAACACACAGTACACTTCCTGAGCAACTTTGTTCTCATTTTATAATTCTGTACAATGTTTAGCTCTTCTTCAGGCACCCAGCAGAGAAATATGCTTTAATTTGCATTCTATTTTATATCTATATCCATGAAATCTTATTGTTGCTCCTGATTTAGTCATCTGCAATACTATATAGACAAAGTGTGTATTACAGACCATCTTATCTGAAGTCACCTTCTGAGGTACTTTTAAGGAACAAACAGGGTTGGTTACAGAAGGTAACGAGTTTTAGTTGACCTGGAATTTACTTGTGATGAACAACCTTGTGGCATAGTTAACATGGATTCTGGACATAAAACTGAGAGACACTCATGAAAGCATTCCTTACCTGTACCTTAAAGACACAAAGTATCAAACAATCTACGGTGTAACTGTCTACAAAACAGTTGTTACCTGTTGGCCTTGAGGACTCTGTAGTATCTGTGCAACAGCAGCAAGGGTATCTGTGTTAGCAATCTGAGATACCCACGGATCAGGTAAACTCTGTGCCACATTGGCCGGGGTAACTGGAGTCACAGGTGTTCCTAAAAAAGAGAAAAACCAATATGCCAAAATATCTTAACATAGAAACTTAAAAATAATGTTACAGAAGGAAAAACCCTTCTTCTATTAAATACTAAGAAAGCACTGTACTAACATCAATTGAAACCATTTTTCTGACACACATGGAGAGCACACAGAAATAATGCAAACTCACATCAGCATTCCTCAAGTAGCAGAATTACTTTGTGCTAATGTAGTTCACAGCTCTTTCCACTATTGACCTATTGGGACTACTAACAAAAACACCCTAATGAAGGCAAAAGAAATAGGTTTCACACAGTATTCCAAAACATTTAGTGCAAATTACCTATACCAAAAGATAATTGTTAGCAATCTACTTGTTTGCTAGTCTGAATCTTACTGGACTCACACTTTATCCTCAGGAGTCTTATGGATTCTACTAAAAATTTCAACCTGCATCAGCTAGATTCATAAGGATTGTTTGTTTTACTGTTTTCTTCTTGAGAGAAACACTGAGACTGAATCAGCAGTCTAACAATTAGTTTCATGCCACAATCCAGAAGAATCCTCCATCCCTGCAAATACTTTTGCATTTTCAGCTCAGAAGTAGAGATATACCAATGAATGCTAAATATGACTAGATTACTGTTTTAAAGGTCAATTTTTCCATCAGAATTTGATAAAACATTAGAGTAGACTTATTATTTACTAATAAAAATTAAAAATACTGAGCTAGAAGAGGCAGAAAAGGCAATCTAAGACCTAAAGCTTACACATATTTGCTTTCACAATGAAAACTAATGTGGATTTGTCCACCTCACTGTTTTTCAGCATGGGATCAGCAAAAGGTGGGTTACAAAAGCAGGTGCTAAAATTCATTCCTATATGGACAATTTCCCATACATCCCGACCTTGAATGAAAAAATTTCCACAAAGTGAAAAAGTTGCGAATCAATTTTCCTACCATCTACCTACATAAGTAATAAAGATGCTCAGAGCAGAAAACGATCTAGTCTGCATGTATGTTTTCCTGTTTTCCTGATCTTGATGGTGTCTGTAATATACCACTTTCTAGCATTCATTTGAATAATCTAAAGGAAACCAGTGAGATATTTCAGCATGTTAACAGCCACCCTAAAAGCTGACAAAAGTGTTTTAATGCAAAGTATGACTTCAATTGGGTTTTGTTTACCTGGTGTATTGTTGCTCATAGCAGCTGTAGTGCTGGGCAAGACAGGGGTCACAACGGGAGGAGGAATTCCTGCTGCCATATCCAAGAGAGGCTGAATGATTTCACTCTTGAAGACGTTATTCTTCTGCCATAAATTTAGCACTCTAACAATTTTACTCTAAAATGAAGAAAAGGTAACAAAAGACCTGAATCATGCTTATTTTTCTTGTTGTTATTGATTATGGAATTCTTAGCTAGCAATGCCAATCTGTCTAGATTGAAGGACCTTTAGGTTTGCGAACAGTAAGAACAGTTATACTGAGTCAAACCAAAGGTATCTAAACCATGAACTTGAGGCTGACCCTAGGCAATAGTAAAGACCTACCATAAACAGGTGACAATATTCTCTCAGCTGAAAATGAAATCTATTAAAACAGAACAAATGCATCGGGATCTTTTGTACCTTTACTCTTGGAAGATGACATGGATGGAAAATTATTTTAAGGATGCATTTTGAAGCATTATAAGTAGTTAAAATAACAAATTATTAGTCTCCTAATTTTATAGTTAACATATATGCATGCAATTCTGTTCTGCCTATGAACCAAAATAATTTATGTGCACTGAAAAATGGGCATATACTAGTAAGACTGCTAAATATTTTTATTAGAAAAGCAGGTTAGTATATTGCAAGCTCCCTTCATGAAGTGAGGAATTTAAAAGTTTAAACTGGAAAACAATTACCTGCCTATCGAAAATACATAGTAATATTAAAAAATGTGGATCACGGGGAAGGAAAAAGAAAAATCAATATTAAGACTTCATAATTCCATCAGCTGTAACTCATTGTTCAGCTTGCATTTCTATTACACCTTTTTCTATTACAATAGATGCATTCTATTACATCAGAAACAGATTGGCGTTTTGATCTGCTTCCAAATGTTTTCTTTTCTAAGCTTCACTTCTACCAAAAGACAAGATTTTGCTTTATTTCAGGGAAAAGGGTCAGTTGCATTACAAAGAGCAGGAAATTCTTCATAGGATCTGGTGTCTGCTGTCACAAAGATGGTTTAATTACTTGAATTCTATGAAACAAGAAGATAGAATACCTAGCCACAGTGTTCAAACCAAAGAAATAAGTCTGTTTGCCCAGAACTACAAGAATAATTTTAATAGAGAGAAGTGCTGCATTTTTACTGCATGAAAGATGCAATTTAGAGGTCCCTTAAGGAAATCTCTGAAGGCTTCCACTCAGCATTACAGTATATGAGCCTTTCTTCTTTGAAAGTCTGTCTTATAAGCACTCCTTGACAAGTCCATCAGACGCTCTAAATTCCCTCTCCTATCCAGAACAGGAATATAAAAATGTTTCTATGCCGCAGTATCTATCCCCCCTTGCAATTCCTCTGGGCCAAACAAAGGAATCAGTGGGGTGCTTTTGTTTTTACTTTAAATGACATGTTACTTACTGCATTTCTGCTTGATTTAAAAACAAATTCCATACTTGGTCATATAAAGCTAGCTGCTGTGTTTCTCCATTATGCCTTTTAATCAGATTAAACATCAAAATGTTATAAACCAGGTACATATCTTGGCCTCTGACAACATAGTTTTTTGCTGGGCAAGACATAGGGTAAATACTTTCACAGCACAAAGACCTTCCTATAATATTGAATCCATATGTAGCACAGCAGCAAGACTTCAGACTGAAAAATACATTTTCTGCTAACTAAGGTGAAAAATATCCTAGAAATGAGCATGAGAGGACTTTTGTGGACCCTGAACAACCCATGTTTTACTATCTCTCTTCACATCAAACACCTATAATGCAATACATTAATTGCCATGCATTGAAATGTAACAGGATAAGAGGTGCTATTTCTTACCCTACAATAAATTTGCTATGTATTTTTTAAAACCAGACACAAACCGAGTACTTGCATCCATCCTTGTTTCAATCTCTCCTTCTTCAATACATCAGGCTATTTTAGTATATTTCCCAAAGTACCAAACTAAATTATTATATAAAACACACTAATACTGCTTAGGGAATGCAACTAAATGAACCAAAATTGAAGTTAAAAATCGTGACTATGTATAAAAAACCATAGTAAAACACTGTGAAATTGAAGCAGCCCAAATTAATCACACAGATAACCTAAAACCAGAAAAATGTCACTTAACTTAAATAACCTATTCAGCAGTACCTCAGAACTCAGTTGCAGAAGAGAAGACAGACATCCTTAGCCAAGTTTTTCCAGGCAAGTAAAATTTGCAGATCACAACACATTTTCCTGCAGAGGTCCTAACTACTCCAAAAAAAGGCAGGAATTCTAAGACAGCACAATGGCTGAACTTGCTTTAATCACCTTGCATGCACGCCTTGGGTTTTCAGATCTTTGGTTTAAAAATACAGCTACAGGAATGTATGCAGCCATTCTCTTCCTGTAGTGTCCTGTCTCACTTACTACTTTACTTAATGACTCTATTACACAAATGACTGTGAAGACAAAGCCCTCAGCATTCCCCACCTTTTTGTAGTTATTCAATAAGAAGAAACACTAGCTGTTTTAAGACCAGGGACAAATATGAAGGAGGTTAAACTGCCTGCATTATGCTATTTCCAGCAACCTTTTAGAAACAGAATTTGGTAGCTATCTCAACTACTGTGATCCCCATGGGAGCAGCTGAACTATTGCATCAAAATATTCAAGTTAAACCTTATTTAGCTGTTAGTTGACCATAGAATCAAGGGAAAGATCACCTTTTCAAAAGTCTAATTAATCTCACTGGATCTGTCTTTCCAACCCCTACACTCAGACAAGCAAAATTAACAAATACATATACAATACATATACATAATTAGGTCCCCTCCAGCAAGTAGAAAGTGAGATCAAAATCTTTATTCTTTATAGGTAATACACTACAGATTGTTTTAACTAGAAAAATCTGTAAGTGGTTTACCTTGTCATCACCAGGACAACGGTACAAGTTCTGGAAAGTGCTGATTATGTTATTACTGAATCTTGGAGCAAATACGTCCTTTTCTTGTCCAAACTGATGCCGGGACTGTCTCACAATGGAGTCGATGACATACAGACCAGGCACCTTGTATTCTGGTTTGCACTATAAAGAATGACAATTTAAAATAAGCAGATGTGAAAAATAACCAAAACCATTAACGGCAAAACAAATATGACCAGTCCTCTCTAATTTTCAAATGGGTTCAAGTATTACTAAATGTTTTCTATTTAATAAATTGTACTGGAAAATGAAACTTTCTCAAAAACATCTAACCTTTAATATTTAAATTATCACATCTATGCGCATTCTGCAGATATGTAAATGGTGCAAAATCAATTTCTTACTGGTAAAAGAATTAACTTTTCAAAATCTTAAAAAATTAACACAGAAACCACACACCATTTTTAAATGTACACTCTATTTCAACAGTACTGCATAAAGCATGACCAAATTCTTAATAGTACATTTGAACTAGCTACATAAATAATTCAATATATTTTTGGTCTTGTTTATGATCAAAGTGAACATTTAAGTTAAAATTTGTTTACTTTATTTTACACTGTTGCAGTTAGTGTGTGGTATATCCTCCCCTGCAGAAGAAAAACACGTTTATGTGGACATCTGTTTGGTTGAGAATACACCAATGATACTTATTTTAGATCTTTGGAAAACCTGCATAATTTACAAACAGTGTGATATTTATAAAGCATGTCTGCTAAATAAAATTTTAATTACTTGCATAATTTTATTTTCTTAACAACTAGTTCTAAATTTTTTGTCTTTTAATTACAAAGTAATTACACCACATTACTGCAAACAGTTTTAAAACAGAAAAAAAAGTGGTTCAAAAATATAATTAAGTCATCATCAGAAATATTATGTTCTGGATTCACTTCATAAATATTGGGTGTATACAGTTATCACACAAGGTACTATGGAAAACATGGGAAAGTACACCCATTTCCTCTCTGGTCCAGGTAGTCTATAAACATACTATGCAACACGCTAAATTAATCTTTTGTAACGTGCCAAACAAATGCTTCAGAATATTAATTTTACTATGCCCTAAATATAAATTTTCTGTTTTGAAAAGAGTTCATTTGCTTACACATGCAACCTTGAGAAAGCATTTCTTTAGGTTCTAGACATGGTTCAGTGTATTTCAGTATGGCATTCGTTATTCTTAAGAATGTGTGCGGCCTCCTTTTAAGAATATATGTGCATTATTAAGCTTAAATTGGATATAATACACTGTTTTCAGAAAATCACTGCAATGTATTGTAGCTACTGAAATTTTATCTAAATTATTAAAAAAGAATATTCTGCATACAGAACAAACAGGTATACAGCTTTTCACAATATTCAAATTAATAAAACCCATAGATATTTAATACGAAAACTCAGCAAATATGTTATGTGAAGTATTTAAAAGCATGGCACATAAAGAAACCAAAATATGATAATTAACATAGTAATGCATATGATATAAAAAATACAAAAAAACACAAGTAAAATATTAAGTAAAGAATTAAAACTGGGGCAGTGAGCCTGCATATCCCTAATGTCAGATGGGACAGCTTTTACACCCAAATATTTACCTATTTTCTGAGTGAGTAATCAATGAGGTAATTTTATTACTCAAAGAAATTACGTCTGGCTCTCCAATGGAATAACTTCACATATATAAAACGTGGTCATTTGACCCCTAAAGTGATCTGTTGCCAGAGAATAAAACAGTCGACCAAAATGACAACAGACCGGTTAAGTGTCACAAAATCAAGAATGTCATAGGCAATTATTTTATCTGAAGTTTCAGTAACCTCATGACATTAAGAAAGAAAATACTGGAGCTGTAAAGAATCAACAGCAAACTAATTTTGGATGGCACTGACGCCACTCCGGACAGGTCTATGGCAGATTTTAATGAAAGATTTAGTCATCTTGAGCTTTAACTTGAAGTGACTGCTTTCAGAAAAATATCCAATTATCTTCCAAACATAAGATTTAAGTCCTTAAATATCAAATTTCATCTGTTTATCTCTCATTCTATGAAAGTAAAAAATTGTTATTTAATGTTATTAATAAGTTGCGTGTTTCACTAAATCGTTCGTGAAATACTTAAAAAATCCTCATCAAAACCATCAAAGGGAATAATCTAATCCAAAGTGATCATTTACAAGATTATCACTACGGACATACATCTGCCTTCTCCAACCAGCAATGAACAGTGCAGAACTTCCTCATTGAGTAGTACTGGACACTGAAGGCAAATGCATGAAGACAACTCAATACTGTCAGTAGCTTGTGAAAGGGTCACAACCAACCAGTCCCATTCCTAACAAACTGCCATTCTTTCATTCAGAGGATAAAACTTCTCGTGTGCCAATCACAGCCTCTGCAACTAAAAAGCAGCGTTTGAAACTCAGACAATCCTGAACCGATTTCAGGATGTGAAACTGCAAAGTGCTGCTGGTCAGAGATGGACAAGATGTTCGCCTGCTATCCTACACCTCTGTTCACCTGTAGCATTTAACAGGGATCAGAGGATATTGGTCCCCTTCTCAGAGGTGGAAGAAGTCAATGTCCCAAAAGACAACTACTTGACTAAAAACTAGAAATGTTGGTAAAGTACTTACTTTACTACTTTACCACAGTCTTTACTACTGCCTTGAAACATATATGTGATACTTTTTTCACATACGACTGATGTACTAGTACCTAAATAATTAATTCATAAACAGTTCTGAGACAGATAAAAAAACCAGGCTGAAGCTGAAACCTGTTTGCACTGTCCAGCCACCGGAAAAAGGCATTGCAAAGTACAGTGGGCACCAGGGAATACAAGTTAATGCACAAGACAGGTTACTGACAAAGAAATCCAGACTGCTTTGCAAAAAGGGTAACAGAAGGAAAATTGCATCCAACATTATAACATTAACAGCCTAACTTCTCTAGCTTGTTTGTCAAAGCTAAAATGCAATTTGATCATAATTTACTGCTATTTACAAGAAAGAAGAAAGGCACCAAAATGAGAAACTGAACAATCAGGTACAAGACAAGTAAGCAGGGAAGACTCACAAACTGGAATCCATGCATTTCCAACTGGAAGCAAAATGCAGTTTTACCCAAGAATAATTAACTGTTGCAAGAAAAGAAAGTGCTATAAATTTTTTTGCTATTCAGAACCTTTAAATTAATACTACCATTTTCCCAAAGAGTAATTCTAGTCCAGCCATACAAATATTTTTTAAGTTACTTGCAGGAACCACCAACTGAAACGCTACATCTCCTGCTACAAAAAAGATAAGGCTGAAGGTCATCCTTCCCTTCAGCTTTAAAATCAATGGGAAAACCTGGTAGAAAAGCAAAAGCAACTGTCATTTGGTTTGCAGTTAGCTGTTCACAGGGGCTACCCTGACAGCCTCTTTTAACATTAAATAAATACATAGAGGAGTAGTCTTAAAACAGTATCACAGTGATTCAGATCAAAGCACAAAATGAGAGCAAAGTATTTGTCTTTCTGCATCATGAGTTATGATCTGCTGCTGATTACTAGCAGAAACGGAATGTGACTAAAACCGGAAATAAACTAGTATGTGCTAAAAATATTAATCCATAAGTGTACCTAAAACTCAACCTGACTGACTTACCTTTTGAATGAATTTCTCAACACTCTGTACAACATGCTTGTAGAACTGAAAAAAAAAATAATATTTCAATAGAGGAGAAAATCTGAAGATGCATATAATTGTTCAAATATTTTGACAGATCGATAGCAAAACCCAAAGCAGAAACTCTGGATTATTAAACAGCATCTAATACCTACAGCTGAATATGCAATCTTCCTTAGAACACTTAATAGCATATAAAAGAGCTAATATCAGTGTCTCATTTTTTTCTTGAAGGTTTTTTACACCGGATTTTTTGAATAACATGCTTATTTAGTGAGAACTAGGAGAATAATGTAATTGTTCCATCAAAAACATGTGGTTATTTCAGTGTACATGACTTAAGATGTTAGCCTAATGTTACTAAACATGTAACTTCTCTGCATTTCAGTAATTTTCTAATGTTCACTTTAATAACCTAAAAATAGGAGTATAGGAGGACCTTATAACACTTACTGAATACATTTGCTTTTAAGTTGCACTGTGTTTTTTGTGGAGTTGTTTTTTAAATCTCACATATAATCACAATGGCTCTACATCATCTCGATAACTGTTCTTCACAACTAAATGTTGTTATTGAAATGATAAGCGTGGAAGTAAGATTTCCAAGTTGAGCACATGATAAAACATTTTGGTATCAATTAATTGCTAAATTAATAGAACCATCCATCTACTATTATTTACTACTTGTTTACGTTCAATACAAGTTTTTAGCATTTTCATTATACTGCAACACACAGGCTTTAACTTGCATAGACATATTTTAAAAAGCCACCGAATTTCACTCTTCTATCATCAAATTGCTCTTTCCCAATTACACAAAACACCAATATGGATTTAATTATCTGAAAACACATCTGCATTGTGAGAAAAGGAATGTACAAAAAAGAGCATAAGTTTGGTCTTTTTTGCTTTAATCCTATACTCTTTTCTACCTTTCCAGCTTTCACTGAGTTTCCATTTGTTTTAAATGCTTAACATTAGTGGCATACTTCTCTCCTTCACCATTTTTCAGTGACTTTTTCTGTTGCTTCGTTGTTGTTTGGCAATTAGTTTTACTTTGTGGCAGGAATATTCTTTAATGAGTGTATTAATGCTAAAACTTAAAAACAATTTGTATCCAAGCAACATGAAAACTGAAATTTACGAACAATATCCATGAAAAGGTATGTGAGGAATTTAGAAAAAATGAACAACTGTATTGATCCAAAGGCATGCATAAACTTGGGGAGGTGGGAAGAAGGGGAGGGAGGGAAGAATGAAGGGTGAATTGTAGTTTTCTATTCAATCATCTGTTAACAGGCATGTCAGTGTTTCCTTTTTAAACTGAGGAAAAAATCCTGTCTTTCAGATCTGACAGAAGAGTCAAATTGGTATAATTCTTCCTCACATATGACAACCAGCAAATGAAAGTCACACAACAAATTAAGCCTTCTGGAGCATTCCTGAAAATCCCCTCACTATCACATTTGATCATAACTTGGAAATCGTACACAACAAGGGAGGTGGAAAGTTCTGAAGCAAATTCTTACACTGTTATAAAAAAAATGATTTTGACATATATGAGAAAGTAAAAGAGGTCAAAAGAAGTTAGCTGATTTCTTACCTTTATAGCCTTGATTGCTGCCTTGGTGATCTGTGTCATTTTAGCCTTAGAAATGGGTGGCTTATAATCATTTAGCGAGTACAACTGCAAAAAAAAAAAAAAAAAACCAAAATTACCAGAAATATATTCTCCAGTTGTAAGCAGTAAACATTATTTTTCCACAAGAAAATATCAATTTTAATTTTCGCTGGATTTTATGTATTAAACAAGAAAAGATATTCCCATGTAAGAAAAAACCAAAAAAAGCTCAATAAAACACAATGTGAAATCCAAAATGCTTAAAGGAGAGCAGGTTTTTCTTTGCAATGGTCCCTATACATACCTAACTTCACTAGCACTAAATACAGCAGACACTTCAGGTGAAGTTACAAAATAAATACAGTAGCTCTTACTAACTTTTCTAGGGCAACGACAGGAATATACTTGAATACCTTTATGAAAGCATAACAAAATCAACTTAGTCTATTCATAATCATGTGCCTGCTAATCAAATCTTTCCATTTTCTATTAAACAAACTACAACAGCAAAATATCAAGCCCAATGAGAATGAGCATGTAGCAATTTTGCCACTTAGACGGAAGGAAGTATAGACTTCATTCATTCGCTGCATTAACTCAGGTAAGTAATGTATCAGAAGTATTACAAATGCTTAAGAAAAAATCCAGCTGTGTTCCCGATTTTAAACACAGCTTCTTAACTTGACTAATGTCTAACCACCAAAATACCGCAGCACACAGGCAGTGGCATTTTGCAACAATGTTTTCCCTGGATGCGGTATTAACTCTATTCCCTTTGCTCGTATGTACATCTTCCAGCAGAAGCAAGTCAGCATTACAGGTATTCATCAAAACTTGCTACACAGTGAAACTTTACACTAGCTAAATTCATAGCTATGACTGATGGGTGGTAATTAGAAACAACTCCTTCCCAAGGCTATTCACTTGCTGTGAAAATCTCTGATTATTCACAATACACGATTTTGAACAAAATGCTGCTCTTTTCGCCTTCAGCTCTAGGTGTTAACAGAGCAGGGACAGGCTAGTATTTGTTACTTTCATACATAAAAGGACCAGATACAAAATGCCAAACCAGATTTAAGGACATTCTTGCATTACACTTTATTTTTGTTTACAACACACGTTTAGAAGCATATCAGCTCAAAAACAGAGTTCTGATAATAGGAATGACCACCCATAAACAATTTTTAATTTCCTTCCTTAAGGCAGGAAGAATTGGAGTTCTTCCATAAAATTGTAACAAAGCCAAAAGACTCCTCTCCTCTCCTACTATGCAGCCTGAGAAATGCAAAATATTGAACCAGATTAACATCCATACAGATACTTACAATACCTTTAACTTCCTAATATTTGCTCAATCTATGGCAAACTGCTAGCTCAGAAAACATAGTTCAGAATTGTTTACATTTAACAAAGCAAACTGTAAGAGTGAACAGGATCACACAGTGGAAAGGATTAGACAATCTTAAATACAGGTCACGCTCCCCAAGTTGTTTATAATTTATTAGTCTGAAGATTACAAGTAGATATTCTTTTGTCATATTTGAGTTTCTAAGAGACAAGGATTTGTTCTCCTCCCAAACATGAGATGCCTTTATTTTCTATCCTTAGTTTGTTTCTATTTCTGTCAAAACTAGTTTTAACCAAAATGTTCTGTTGCTGTCAAAACATAAACTGAAAAAAAATTTGTTTTTTCCAAGCATGCCTGTCTTCTCAGCTTGAAAGGATTTCCATTAAAACTGTGAAATTATAACCAGTTCACAGCTAGACATCCACTTTTAAAACAACTGTTACTTCTTACTAATTGTTGCAAAATATTCTGAATTATTTATGTCCTGCTTATACAACAAAAAGTAAAACATTTCTAAAATGTAGATATATAAATGCTCTTCACCACCACAGGGGAAAGGGTGAAAAGAGGCAAAAAATCAAGAGTCTCCAATCAGTTTCTTCTCTTTTTTATGCTCATAGCTCACTGTTCAGCTTCCAGTTACTCACAGGTAATTACCAGACTGTAGTTACTCATCCTGGCTACTGTTTGGCTGGATGTTGTGCAACTACAGCTAAACTACTTCTGGGAACACTACAGCACCAGAAACATTTTGCTTATATATTATCTCTTAGCAGGGTCAGTTTGGGTATTCCTGGTCAGCACTCTCAAGCCCGAAACACTAATTAGTAAAAGCAATTTACAGGTATGTGAGCAAATGTGATATCAGCCGAGATTCAAGAAGCCACCATGTCAATCTAAGAGCAGTCCCAGAGGAGACTGGCACAGGAGTTCCTTCACCTACAACATACAGAGCTGTAAGGAGGTGGAACCACTAAGTCACACATTTATGCTGGGACCAGACCTGACCAGTCCATCAACTTTGAAGTAATCAGGGCCATAATGGGGCAGCTCAAAGTATCAAGAAAACTACTACACAGTGCTGGGAAACATGCAAGAGTTGCACACAGCTGACCCTGAGACCTCAGCTGTGTGTAGCCAGGTATTTTAGTACCACTTATCAGGAATATGCCAAAAACCAACAGGATAACATGGGCTGTTGCTAACATCCCATTACTTTATTCCAGGTAGCAGAGGCAAATTTAGCATTAAGGACTGATAATTCAACGGGGGGTGGGAAGAAACCAAAAGAAAGAGTAAAATTCAGTACTTCTGTAGAGATAAGCATTTTGGACAATGGATACACCTGTTACAGATTTTAACAGTCATTTAAAGGAAACACAGATCCCAAATTTTTTACCTGGAAGAAGATAAGAAAAGAAGTCACTCTTCTAAATTATTTTTTCTTAATTGTCTTCAAGAAGCTTTTAATTTATTATAAAACATTTATTTTTGAAAAGTATATTCACTTGGAAAAACTGGTGATTGCCCTGACTCAGGTGCAGAAGGACTGTGCACTTGGCCGTGTTCAATGTGAGGTTCACATGGGCCCTCTCCTCAAGCCTGTCAGGGTCCTCCTGGATGGCATCCTTTCCCTCAAGTGTATCAACTGCACCTCAATGCTGAGGTTGCACTCCATCCCACTAAGTCATTAAAAAATATATTAAATAGGTATCAATACAAATGTGGACCCCCCGAGGGACACCACTTCACACGGGTCTCCACTTGGACACTAAGCCATTAACTACAACTCTTTGGATGCTGATATCCAGCCAGCTCCTTATCCATTAAACAGTCCATCCGTCAAACCCATTTTCTCTACTGCTAGGCTGACTAGAGAAGCAAGACTTGGTTGCCCCTCTAGTAATGAAAACTTTGGTTTTTCATCCGGCATAGTTTTTTTAAGACACTTGGCATTTGAAGAATAAGGAGTTAAAGAAACATGTATTATTTTTTAAATTTGTGCTTATATTCTAGCTCAGTTTTTCCTGTATGCCCTTTTGTACAGATGTTTAGATAAAGCAGTTTGCTCTCATTATGTCCTGATCTTAGTTTTGTAAGATACTCATGCTCATTTGCAGAAAGTAACTGCTTGCCCTCACATAAAAGAAGACTTTAAACAAACAAGAAAAAAAATGGCAACATGGCTAAATAGTAAAGTCAGGGAAACTCTGAAATAAAATGATACACTTGAGAAAATCAGCAGTAATATTCAAAGGAGATGGGGAGGAGTGGGAGTGACCATAAGCTCTGACAGTGCTTTTCAGAAGAGAGAAGGAACAGCAGATCTATTAAGTGCTTCTCCAGCTCAACCAGCACATACAGAAGGATTCATGGGAGATAAAGCCCTACAGAAAAAGAACCTTCTTTTTGTTTTTTTCAGATCTACACACTAAGAAAAAACTGTTCCCACACCAGAATCCTCCTCAAGTGTGTTTACAGAAAGGTAAAGAACAAGCTCACAATGTGCAAAATAATGGATTAGAACAAAACTCAAGAATGAAAGACTTGGTAGCTGTGATTCATGAATTCTCATTTAAAACAGTCTCAATGTTATAGCTCTGAAAGACAGGAAAAGCAACACGAATTTCTGACAAGGGTTCAAGGGGAAAATTAGGAAACAATGAATCAGTTAGGTTAAATGTTTGTGCCAGAAAAAATTGCATCAATTACTCAACGTAAAAGTGTTAGTGGACACACAGATAATTCCATGCAGCTGTTGTAAGGAAAAGCCACATCTCACTATATCATCCTTCTCTGGAAGACTCTATCAGCACAGTGAGAAATCACTGATATAAGTCTACCTGGACTACCAAAACACATTTACCAAGTATCTCTCACAAAACGCTCCAAAGAAACTAAGCTGTCCTAAACAGGCCCTTGCATGACAAATAACTAATTACTCTTTAAATACAGCCAGCATACAATTTGAATGAACAGCCATTTGGTGTATAGTAAAGGGAAGTGCCAACAGAGCCCACTTGTGCCTGTGCTGTCACCTACATTCTGGTAAGCACAAAGTCAGACTGTCAAAAGCTGAAGAGGAACACTGGTGACACTACCAAGTAAAAAGGCAGACAAATTAAGCCCAAGTACACATGAAGTAGTGGGCACTAGCTTTGAAGTTGGCTACTGCCATTCAGGAAAGATACTTGCTGATACATGAGACATCTTGTTGAAGGCATCAACTCAAGAGTAAACCAGAAAAATCTCAGTAGTAAATGCAGCAAATGAACTTTTAGAAGCACATCATTTAGGCAACGGTACTAGCCTACAGAGCACTCTCAACCCTCCCATCTCCAAGGCAGGTGTGGTATCATCAGGGATAACTAAAACTGTGGAGATGCTTTTAAGTGAAGAACAAAGGTTCTTCAGCCCACGAACAGGATTACTAAAGGGATGGCATATGTCAATACAATCTGAGTAGTGACGATCAACTGGGAAGGATGGGACCAGAGGAGCACACCACATGAGATGAGCAGGGAGCGAGCAAGAGTCAGGGGGTTGGATGTGGTTCCAGACTGCCCAGTGTGGTTGTCCTTAGCCTGAAAGGGCAGCTCTGGCATGCCTCAGAGGGAACTGACTCTTGAACTGTTATCATGAACTTGCTAAGTCTGTGCCCTGACACAATTATAAAACACACCCATTCTTTTAAATAACTATAAATTACAGACAGCTATCTGTATGTTAGTATAAAATGTAGCTCCCCATTTAAAAGATCTTATTCAAATGAAGTCTGAGCCTTATCACATCAGGCAGCTGCATTTTTTTCACAGTAGAAATACAGTTCATTTTAGAGGGTTGAAAGTGAAACACTTCAAGGGGCTGATAAAACCAGAAGTTTCATAGGTTTTGAAGTATGCTAGCTCACATTCACAATCCAAGCTGGAAGAACAAAGTAGACAGAAACCCTTACGCAAATAAAAAAAAAAAAAATGCTTTAGAGCTGAGCTACTATATGATTCTGTGAATTATGGAGCAAATTTGCCATTTACTAGCCATTTTCCTGCTTTTCTGGATAAACATCAACTCATATGAAGCATTCGCTCAAAAAGACAAATACTGATTAGTGTCTTTAAATCTCTGATTACTATTGAAAGATATTTGACCACTGACTAAACTTGTTTTTTCTAGTTATCTTCCTAACTTCTCCGTTGTAAGGATTTGCAAAGTGAAAGTATTTGCATCATTTCTTATGTGAAAACAGAGTAAGTACAGACATTTGCTGCGGAAATCTGAGGCATTGCTGTGGAAAGCACCACAGTGCATGGAGTCTCTTTTTAAAATGCACACTAAGAATTTCTCTCCAAACACTGAACACCTATCACCTGTTGATGATGTACGTAAAAAAACCTAATTTAAAAACCACATTAAAAATTGATGGATCAATTTATAGATCCTATTCATTTAAAAAGAGATTTTGTGCCAGAAAAAAGAATACACTAATCTAAATAAATCCAAAATTTATTTCCCATCTATCCTACTATCTAGGGGGCAGACAGTCTCCTGATTTGTCTGGAAAAGCGCACTGCTGCACAGAGCTATATATTCACCCAAGAGTCATTCTGACACAAAGGCTCTCCTAAGCAGTCACCACAACCCAAAGACAAAATCTGGGAGAATGCTGCTTCAGTAAGATGGAATGACTTGGAATAAACTGAAAGATTAAACCCTGATTAAAAAAACAAAAGACAAACTGCAATATCCATTACAAATTTAAACAAAGCTCTGTTTTGTGCTGTCCATTCTTGAACTATGGCACATTGCTCAGAAAAATAAAGGTGAGACATTCCCCCTCTAAATGTAGATGGCATTATCACACAAGGATAAGGAGGGAACAAAGACTAAAATTTTACAGAACGGAGAGGGGAACAACAGGGGATGAAGCAAGTGTTATACAATCAGTGACAAGCCACAAGGAGTCTGACTGTAATGGCAAGGTAAACATTTTCAAATTGTTAGCTCAGGTTTTGAAAACATGAGTGTTAAATAATTAAGTTAGGAAAAGCATTAATGCACGATTCCTGTATGACCTTTTGGGAAGAATTTTATTTTCCTCTGAGAGAAAAAGCATAGCCAAAGTAAAGAGAATACTTTCAAGTTCCTGTAAAAAATGCCAGTGATTTTTTCAAGTCAGCACACTTAATGGTAGGATACATTTGATTTCAATGTCAATGAACATTTAACGATCTATCAGTTTATTCTAGAAAGCTGTGGACAAGACTCTATACTGCCCATCTCAAGTATTTGAGATGATTGAACATGCTCAGCTCCAAACACATTGCCAACAACACAGGAAACTACAAAATACAAATAAACATTAATCTTCTCAACCCGTTTACAGCTAAGGAAAACATCAGATAAAATTTATAGTGTGTGGGCAAGTTGTTTCATTGGTTTCCTGCATGATGATTCCATCCAGCCATGTACTACACGCACTGGCATTTTGATAATTAGGTGGGTGACAATCAATAAACCTTTGATAGCAGTATGCATATATTTGATTAAATATATAATCTGAATATAAATCACAGGCAAATCTTAAAGGGAAGACCTGAATCTGAATGGCACTTCAGGGACAAAATGAATCCACAAAGATATGCTTATTACAAATCCTAATCTCTCTCAATGAAAGCAATTCCCAGGGTCATGTTCCTGCAAAGTAAAAATCAGATGCCAGCCAAATGTCTATGTAAAGCACATAATAGCTTATTACACAGATAGCATTGAAAGTCTTTTAAAGATGATCCAAGTAATAGTGTTAAGCGTGGCTTCTAAGACTACCTCTAAACCTGTTTTGTTACTGTCTGAATTGTAAAAATAAATGTTACTGTAAATTTGAATCCTAACTCAACTGCACACAAATGCAACAGAGAGATGCAGAGGGTCAAACTTGCATCACATCTCTGGTGCTCTCAGTAATTCCTCTCCACATCTCTTTAGCAGAGCGTATCACAGCTAATCAATCCACCTTGAAATCAAGCCTCAAGAAGCATCCCTATTCAAGTGTACTTCACTCTTTCTACTCAGACCTGTGTTACAGCGAAACAGTGAGCAGCAGGACTTAGTGACACAAGAAAGCGAAAAACCTAGGTAGGAACTTATATTGTTCCAACAAGTCTATTGCCTACCAGGAATGTAAGCTGGAAAATTCTCACTGGAGGACCTGAGACACAGAAGCTCAGGTATGCTCATTGATCCTGAGTCATGCCCATTCCCTGCAAATGGTTGAAGACCCTCTCACCATAGAGATATCAAATATCCTGTGCTTCTTTTCCAGATCTTCCAAAATGTCCTGAAATTGCATATACAGTCCCTTTTTAATTTACCCTCCACATTCAAAGCCTCACCAAGTCTTGCGTGGTTCTTGTAAAACTTCACCGAGCCCTAGTCAAACTTTACCGAGCCCTAGTCAGATTGGCTATTTCAAGTGCCAGGAAAAGCAGGAAGACTGAAAACAGAAACCTGGCAACTGTTTCAAGCTCCCTGTCTAATCAAGTCTCTGAGCTGTGCATCACCAAAGCGCAGACAACCCTACTTGGACCCCAGCAAAAAGTGATGTTTACTATTAGAACTGCTTTTTTTCTTTCCCTTTCTACTTTCTTGCAATAATTTATGTTTATCTCCTCATCTTTTAATTCTTCTTTGGTTGGGGTTTTTTTTGGGGGGGGGGGGTGTCACTTTTTTCCTCTCCTTGCTGCTCCTCTTCTTTGTGCTAAGGCATGGTAGAAAATGTGTTGATTCCTGATGAATGCCACTAGTTTAGGAAAACTAATAGAAACAGCATTCCATAGATGACGTTTATGAAACATGCAGTTGTTCCTTCAGTGATACTTTCTCTACATATTATTTTGGCCACCTGCAAGCTACAGTTCAGTGATTCCTGAGACACCACCAACTGGTCCGTTTCAGAGAAACCTCTGAATTCCCTCCACACAGGGAATTCAAATTTATTTTCAAATACATGTAAACCTTTAGCATGTCCAACATCTTTTAGCAAAGATGCATAGTTCAATCAAAATCTGCGCAGAAACACTCCCTTGATTTGAACCTGTGCTCACTAGTGACACTGGATTTACTTAGCTTCTGTACCAGGAAACACAGTGATTTACCTCTTCTCTATCACCAGTACTACAGACCCCTATCCCCTCATCTTCCAGACATCTCTGTTCTAGCCTGAAAAGAGTACTGATATTTAACAACTCCTCATACAGACCTGTTCTGTTTCTTTGGCTGTTCTGTCCTCTGCAAATGCAGTTCTGCCAGCATGGTCTTGTGAGGTACAAACCAGACTGCACACGGAATAAGATAAAATGATACAGGCAGTATAGTGAGTATCTATTTATTTCCTACTAATTTCCAGGACTCTTAATTGCTATTATGACTACTGCTGAACTTTAAACAGACATTTCCATTTCAGTTGCAAGATTTATGAATTAACAAATGATATAATTTGACTTTATGAATTAATTTCATGAATTTATAATTAAATCTATGAAACTGCAGGCTGCCATCTAACAGTAACTATAGCAATATCTTTTTGCAATCCCTTCAGTACCAACATCCTGGATAACTTAATACCATCAATAAACCTTTTGCCTCATAGGACTCCATCACAAAAAAAACCCAACAATTTATTTCTACACATGAACTTTTCCCTCATCACCCCTTTTAACAGTCATCCGTCAATGCAAGGATGCACTCTCCATAGCAATTCAACTTCTTTTCAAACTTTTGGGAATGGATCTTCTCAATTACTTTTTGGAAATCCAAGTAACATCACCTGGTTCTTCCCTGCCCACATGCTTTCTAATTCTCTCAAAGAACTCTCATACATACATGACAAATTATTTTCTTTTGTAAAAGTCACAAGAATTCTTCCTTATTTCATCATATTCACCTATGCAATATTTTAAGCTAATTAAAACTCCTCTACTTATTTATCACTTTCAATTGAGGTATCCTGTGTGTTCTTACATTGCGTAAAAAACCCAAAAAGCCTTAGGACTCAGTTTTTAGTATCATATCCTAAAATAAGCACTTCTTCCATACCACTCTCACCATTGCAATCAATCAATATTATCTGGAAATAGATGGGAAATTGTCCTCACAGGGATTTTGTACACATTTGTTAGCCAATGGGAGAAGTGCCTTTTCCTCATGTACCTCCTTCAGAATTAAGAGGTTCAAATGCAACAAGTTACACAGATTCACTACATAAACATACATTTACATATCATATCCAAGAAAAGACCAGGTGTTTTGGTTTGAGCCTG